>OY735253.1:8587399-8608812 GCA_963457715.1 Argyresthia albistria | reverse complement strand
AAGAAACAGTGATAATAAACAAACAGTAATACGTTGTTTAATAACAACATTTCACTCGATTCGCCATATTTCACAACAACTAGCGATTTATTTTTGTAGCGGAGCGTTGACTAGCGGAGGAAAGAGGATTTATCTGTAACAAAAATGTGGGAATCGATCGCGCGAGTAGTATAAACGCGGTCAAACGTCGGTATTTACGTGGAGAGCGCAACGATCCATTCCGGAGCGTCTATTTTCGCACTCGCTATATCGTTGATCAACGCGGCGGGCGCCGCGGCGGTGTGGCCACGCGCGGGGCGGGCGGCGGCGGCGGCTGGGCGGGCGAGTATCGGCTGGTCTCCGATCTCGGCCTCGGTCTGATATTATATTCTGGAACACGCCGCCGCCGCCGCGCCTCTTACCGCGCTAGATATTTCGAGTACCGCTTCTGCCACTGCCACCTATAAATTTACCTAGACTCAGTCTGAGGGCAGGCCCGGTGCAGCCGCTCGTATCGCCGACACCTTAAAAAACTTTTCTTTTGCTTTAGTTTGGCTCTGCCAACTTTGACAATCCCCTTAATTGGCTCTAGAATTGTAATCAAACAAAACTTTGTTACTGTGGGTGTTTACGTTCGTTCGTGACTTCCGAAGCTTGGGCAAGTTCAAGAGCGGCATAAAAGTTGGCAAGCTTTGCGTCGCGGCTATTTAGCCGACAGGAGTTGTGCACGCAGCATTACTGGCGCACCAGTCGTAGCTGTTTAATTGAATTAGAGCACCCCCACATAGCTCCTGTATATACATAGGTACACCAATTGCATCAATACGAATTAACTACTATAGCAACGTATAGATATAGAAATCAATTGTATTTTAGTGAGACCAACTCCAACTATTTTGAGTTAGTTAAACCCTTGTGGTGAAGATATACCCAGACAGATCGTCTGGTAAGGTTGAGAATATATGAGAATTTATGGAATATTACTTAAAAGCAAACAGATTTATTTACTTGCACCATTGACTTCACCACAATTCTTGTAATAATATTGGTACTGTACATATAATGCTACAACGCTCAAGATTTTACTGGTACAAAACAAGAACCCCAACAACAGAGTGGTTGAAGAACATAATAGGTACACATCTATTTAATGTTTCTATTGTATTACGTTCCTCGTAGTTTTCTTGGTACTGCAATGTTTTGTATTCGCGTGAACAACTTCCAGGCGATAAAGACACCTCAGCTCTAGCATAGACCTACATACATTTTATATAGGTTGTATGGTCAAATGACCTAGCTGTCTTAGAGCTAACAATCAAATCGGCATAGGGTTAGGGTAGCTTACATAATATATGTTGGTATAAGAATTCAACAAGTTTCCGTATAGTCATTCAAGTATAAGGAGTTTATTATAATTATTATCACAATACAACCGACGATGTGAAAATCTCTTCAATTTTTCACCTCTCAACACGAATCAATAGATAAATGATCTGAATACCACCATTCGCATATATAGGTAGCAGTTGTTTTGTATCTTTATTTTACTCTCGACACTCATGAGAATGCACGAGTGTCTTTATCCACCGATCGATGTTCATTTTATACCGTCTCGTATTGTGCACACTGCAGCGACCACAAACACTGAGCTATGAACGTACAAGCGGCATTACTGCATTGTTGTGTATGTGAGGGCTCCGGAAAGTAGAGATGCTTATTTCGGCATTCGGCATTCGGCGTTCGGCGCTCGGCCCCTTGGCTCGGGCCACCTGGCAGCCTTTCACGTAAACCGCTTTCGCGAGATATCGGTTTTACATAACTCTGCTGCGATATTTATACAAGCCGAACAAAAATATTACACCTGGATATCCGTTATTCGGAGCCGAAATTGGGATTAAGCGTTGAGATCAGTAGCCTGTTACGCTCAATTTCTGAAGAAAAGATTAAATAAAACAATGGCTGAAGCACTTTTAACATTAAGTCTTCTCAAGCCCATAATTAAAGTTTTCCTAATCGATGTTGCAGGAGAAGATTTCACTCAGTCTACAGGGCAGGGTGTGATCATATGACATGGGCGAAGCAGAAGCGACAGCGGTACACGGGTGGGGTTGTACCCCCACCGGCGGCGCACCACACACAACAAAGCCACGATTGCTACCAGCCACATTTGTGAGAGGGTGGCAAAGAAACACCCTCTATGCTATCCTGGTTATATTGATGCTGCTGGTGTTTTTAAATATAGCGTTAACATTTTGGATTATGACTTCATTGAGGTTAAGTATGGTAAGTTGAAATTGAATTGAAAATACAGGGTGGAAATTTTAAAGACGACCTGTCTTTCATGGTTTTCCTTTACGTCCATTTGCAATATCCTATCTATCCATAATTTTCGCATGAGTTAGATTTGCGCTATGGGACTTAGGTCAAATTTGACCCTATCTATCTGCAGATTGAGAATAAATATAGATAGGTAATTAAAACGGCCGTAATTTAATTAAGTAACCGTGTTTGTTAGAAAGACTTGATCCTTATGATTGACCCTGTCTATTGACGCCATAAAAGTACAGGGAGTTGTTTTTTTTCGAATTCTAGCCGTTTTGATTCCTGGTTGTGGCAAGCGTTTTTAGAAAAATCTTTGAATGCAGTTTTGTTTCTTTTCAAACATAAAGGAAGGTTTCTTTTGAGTGAAATTTATTATTTAGTGTACTTTCCCTCCAGGCCATGCTTAAAATGACCAACCTGTATATATGTAATAGTCTAGCAGATTTAACATTAGGGCCAGCAGTGAGCAGAAACAAGCGGCTGATTATAACGCATTCATGTATTTTTGTAAATTGTTTCAGAAAAGCATAGGACCAATTCAGATATTAAATGGAGGCATCCAAGTGGAGGGTCACTCTTTCGTGACGGGTCGACTAGTCGCGTCCGCTATTACGTCACGCCCCGGTCAGCCCATCACCCTGCACTCACATCGCAACTTCAGTCTGCTGGTAAACAATCCTGAGGAGAAGGAGATTTCTGGTATCACGATAAGTAAGTACGAGTATCAGCTTCACACTTTTTCCTTATGTGTACATACATATGTCTGTAATGAGACTGCCTTTGAGGCCGATTGATCGATGTTATGTATTTGTTATTGAACTAATAATACCCTAAGTAGAGAACTGTTAATAGTCACAAAATATGTAAAATCTAGGTTGATTTCTTGGTCATCAACTGACAGAAGTACCTTTATCATTATGGCCGATTGGAATTGCATGTGCATTATGTATGATTTATTTGTATCTCTTCGTGCCGTGGTATCCATAGACCTGTTCTGAACATGCAATGCATACTAGTGATTTACATACATAGTCGTAAAACCATGAAACCCAATGACTAAATACCATATATTAATTTTGTTTTTAATTTTCAGAGCGCGACAGCATAGTCTGCCATGGCCGCTCTTTCGAGGTAGCAGACGCGCAGGGCAACAGCGTGTTCAAGGCTTCTCGGGACGAAGTGAGGGTGTTCGCAGAGAGCTTGGCTGTGGACGGCGCTGGTGGCATTACTGTGAAGAGCGCTGTTCAGACTCCTGCTGTTAGAGCACCACCGGGCTCTGATCTACAGTGAGTTTATCACACTAAACGTTTAATCAGTAGGATAAAAGTATAGTGTGGACAGCGATTGACAAGTGCGCTACAACCCTTATCTAACATTTCACGTGGATTATATCATCTTAACTGCCATAATCATACTTCACCACTAAGAACTCTTTATATGTTAGCTGCTTGTGCGTCGGCGGCTGTCTACAACAAGCCTACATGTCAATGCAGCAGACTTCGATGTGTCAAAGTTTTTTTCCGTTTTGAGCTAGCTTTTCACCGGCGTTTATTTTCATAACTTACCATCTTCCAGGCTGGAGTCCCAAACAAGGCGGCTGGACCTGCGAGCTCCGCAGTCTATCTACTTCGAGAGTAGAGCAGGCAGCATAGACATCAGCTCGCACGGACACATCAAGTTAGACTCCATTGTTGGCGCAGTGAGTGCTTACTTAGCCTATTTTCATAGTGAATGCAAAAGTTGCTGCTTTCAGCAAATGTTCGTGTCATTTTAGAAGTTATTATCCGCTTTAAACTCTGCTGGCTACAAGTGGTAGCTTTTGTCAGCTGAAAGAGACGTTGTTTGTATTATACAGAGCATTTCACGAAGAGGTGCATTTCAAAGAGCAGCATAAACTTACATTTATCGTTTAAAATGTAAATATGCAGATAAAGCTAAATATTGGCATATAATGATAATGTAGAACTTGGTGTCGACGCTGTTTATAAGTGTTCTTCCAGAAACTAAGCTGTTGGTTATTTCCAGATAAAAATAGATGCACCAAACATCTACATGCCAAAGTTAAAGGAAGCCACAAGACTGCCAGTCAGTGATTCCAAAAGCAAAAGCGTGAGGCCAGTGAAGGTGTACCAGGTGTGCGTGTGCGCATCCGGCAAGGTGTTCCTGGCCGCGCCGGACGGCCTGTGTGCGGTGCACGGCGACGACGCAGAACTATGCCGATGATAGTACTAATATAACATTGTCTAGCGCCTGAAAGATTGCCGAGTTAGCACCAATGTGGGGTCCATAGAATACATGCATACACTCATAGATAACTATCTACTCATTAGAGTAATAGTAAAGAAATTGATCTTTACTCTCAGAAGCACACCGCTCGAACAACCGAACAATGGCGAACTATATAAGATGTGTCGGCGAACCAGTTACAGTGTGAAAATTGATTCGAGATGATAGTACAATATAAATCACAAAATTAGTTCAGCAAACTATTACCCATTTACTAGTAAATATGATGCTCTGCCGCCTTATAAGATCTTTAATGTTAATAAACATCATGTGATGTATGTCACCGTAAAAATATTAAAACCATTAGTTTACAATCTAATGAATCAAAATGTATGTTTCTTAGGGAAAGTTATTCATAAAGGTACTATCATTCCCCAAAATATGATAAGCTAATTTAATGTGGCCCTGCATTCTATCTGATGTATTATACGAGTTTGTGATTCGATGCTGATAGATGAACGGTTAGGTACGGAACTTTACTGAGGGCGAATTTTACCAACGAAGAGTTATTTTCGCATAAGTTTTTGTTGAGGTGTGATAATGATAGTGACAATTTGATATCACACAGTTAAATAGACATACACCAATTTAAACTACATACACTAAGCACACAATTTTAACTGAAAATATATTTGCTATGGAGAATTTGTTATTTTAATTAAGTGATAAAATTAAGATATTGAATTAGGTATAGGTAGGTTCGTAAGAGTCTCTTTGTGAGCGAATCTGTCTCTGACTTGGCCAGTTTTTGTCGCACCGGAGCGTACTAGTGGGGGAATGTTACTACTGACATAACCAGCTGGCCCTGGGCTGGGAGTCGCGTACAAAATTGCGTGCCAGTGGCTAATAGGGGGGCGCAAAAAAACCAGTTTTGACTTGTCGACGACAAACGGTGTGCCGAGACGCGCCGCGCGCGCTACAAACAAAACAATTTTGCGCCCTCGCTATATAATAAGCCACTGGCACGCAATTCCGTACGCGACTCCAGGGTGGCGATCCAAAACGTTTTGGGCTTTACCTGTTCAGGGCTTTGAATACCTCTACCAGGTTACATGGCAGGAATGGCCTTTCGGTACACATAGCTCGTATCCATAGACCAAATAAAGTTGGTATTCAAAGCCCTGAACGGGTATAGCCCAAAACCTTTTGGACCTGGTAGATGATCTGGAGCATGAAGTAGGGGATGTAGTATTGCGTCGCAAAAGTTACTATGCGGATGTGGCTGTAAATACAAGAGATGGAACACATACTGATTCTATACTGAAAATCCATCTTGCTTGTTTTGGGAGTATTTTGGACCCCAATACAGAAACTATTTCAATAAACGAGTCCGAGTCAGTTTCTTTAGTCAAGTAGTGCGACAACATTCGCTAATTAGAAATATGCTACCCTAATTGAGACCGCACCGGGCCAGGCCACGTTTTGTCTCGTCCTTTTTTCTACAAGCTCGTTGTTAACGAGGGAAAACATTAGCACAAGTCTGCGGCGACCAGTGACCGCACTGTTTTGTTAAATTTTATTTGAGTGGATGCGGAATGTAAATCACTTCATCCGGGAAATTTTAACGAAAGAGAGCCGAGTTCCTTGATCAACGCCTATTGCGTTACAATAAAGACTCACACAATAGACTCATTACTTAATTTAGTTGCAATGTTTTCCTGACAAAGAAGTCTCTGCATTTAAAATAGTAAAGTGTATCTTTACGAAGTTTATATTATACTCGAAAATTACATTTAAAAAATTTAGCCCATTAATGTGCCCGCCGAGGAGGCTCAGTGCGGGTTGATGGCGGGGTGTCGGGCTAGTGACAAACCCGAACAGTCAAAATTCTTCAAGCTGCCCTATTAGGACCTCTGACACAGATTCACGACTACTGCCACCGAGTAGCAATGGTAGCCGGGACCTACAGCTTATCGTGTAATCCAAAACATGGAAGCGCCGAAACAAAAGCCATATAGAAACCAACTACCCACACGATCATTTCCGATGTGCGAATACCGCTGGACCACGGACGATTACAAAAGGGTCAAAAAAAAGTAACTCGAGTAAATCTCGATTTTTATCCTCAACTTACCCATTGGCTTGTAACTTGTATTAAATATGGTACAAGTTCACTTACCTATTTCAAAACAAAGACATCTACATCGGATTGTCCCAACATGTGCTACAATCTTTGCAGATAGGTACAAAAACGAGGAATGTTTTCTACAAAGGAACACAACTTGCACAAATGTGATGTTATTTGTTTGCTCTTCTCTGAAGTAAAGGCGCTGTGAAGTGTTACGTTTATTCCTTTATTTATTTATTCCTTTTTAGTGACGATATAAACAAACACAATCAAGTGACAAATATTTGAACATTTTATGGTGAATGATTTCGTCACGACTTCAGTCGGGGTCAGTAATAGAATCCTATGTTACGGCATATTCTTGATTTTTACTGCAATTGTTCTTTGGTTGACTCAATAGGTTACAGTTTATGTTTTGTTTTGTTTAAAGGAAGTTATTAAGGAGGCTTTAGGAGGTTATTAAAAGGCTTTTGTCAAAGGATTTTTTTTTATTCTATTTTGGATAATATCTAACATTAACGACAATAAATTATTCAGAATTATCCTTATAGACTCCGTGGAATTGTCTTGGATGAATCAAATAGGACATTATTTTAAAGGGTTACAATTGTTTCGCCTGCTGCGCGGGACTGAGCTTTCTTTATGGGTCTCTGGGTGAGCTTTAAGCTTGGGCCCTTACGATTGTATGACGGCTGATGGCTAGCTATTTGCTCCGATCGTAGGTTCCGGGGTATTATGTTGATAGAAGAAACCAATTCGATGTTTTGATGTTTTAAAACACCATATTTTTTATTTCACTTATTTTTTTTCATAATATAAAAGAAAAAAATTATATTGTAGATTTAGAATGAAGTAACACAACAAAATCATTGATAACTCTGTAGACTTACATTATGTATATTTTTGTACGCAAAACCATATTCTAAAACTACTAAAAAAACTACTGCTACGCGCGTAGCACCAACCGATGTGCTACGAGTATCACCTACGGTCGAGCGTTACGAATGTGCTACGACAACTTGACTAACCTAAATGAGGTGAATACGAACCTGAACTAAATATCGTGTATTTTTCGCATGAATTACCAAGGTTGAAAATCCAGAGGGATATATATTTCTTCAGTACAAATAAGAGTTAAAGTGGCAATCGGGGTTTCATCATAATCATGACCTATGACCTCCTCTCTCCTGAGCTAATTCCTTACTTATCATAAATTAATGTGGTTGTGAAATCTACCTAAGAACCCCTTTCCCACAAAAATCTTCAGGAAATTGCAAGAATTGGTCATTTTTGTTGCGACCAAGCACCGAAGTCCCCGCAGCCTCCACCTCGGCCGTCAGACTTGTCCACATTATGTAGATGAGGCCGCAGGTGCCCTTTATGCCGCCCGCGCCGCGCACCGTATAAAAACTTCGCCGAACCAAACGACCCGCCCACTCACTATTTCTAGTTGAAACCGGTTGAAACTCCTTTTGTTGTTTGCGAAAAAGGTAAGTGAATAATATTTGATTGAGTTGATATAAACTTGTTTAGAAGTTTTGGGGGACTTTTCGGGAGTTTGTTGGGTTGGATGTGGCGACAAAAATAAGGGGCGAGTGTATGCCTTTAGCGTTTACTTCAATATAGTAACGGATCTGAAATAGAGCTAGAATAACAATGATTGTTAGTTATTCATACTTGAATTATAAACTAAAATAAAAAGTCCATAGACTCTAAATAACACTGAAAGTCCGTAAACGCGATATAATCACATAACTTTACCGCCACAATCCGGCTTAAATGTAAATATTGGTCGAGTGATATATCGAACAATTTTAGTGTATGTTGGATGACAAACGTCCACATTACATCCACCTGCACCTCCACCTGTCCGCAGCCGCTATTTATAATAGTTGCTACCCGCGATACTTGTTCCACTAGTAAAGAGAGAATGGGGAAACTTCGCACAAATTAACTTACTTAAGTTTGAGCGCAAGTTATAATTCAAAACCGGAAGTGGTTTAGGCACTTGGCGTACATCTTCTTAGGACCACATAAATCGTCGGCTTAGATAACAAGACGACATTTATAAGGAGAGAAACAACCTCACACAATTTTATGGTGTAAAAGGTTGAGATCTAACGATAATCTGAAAGCAGTGGGAGCCACCAGTTAAAGAATCTCAGTTAACAATTCTTATATTCCCATCCAATTTCTAATCCGCCTAATTCCCAAAGAAAAATTCCGTCTCTTCTTTTTTTAATCACGGTGAGAAGGCACCGTTAGGGTACAGACAGACAAATATGATTTTAATGTTATTCTTGCCAGCACGCCTCCCCTTCTGCCCGACCTCTCCCACGGCCCGCTTAGTCATAATCACGGTGTGCCAGATAATAATCCACCTTCACACTGTGAAAATGAAGAGAAAACGTCACTTGGATTACTTTCTTCCGTTATCTTGTTATTTTTAGGAATATATTTCTATTTGCGAATGCCAGTCATGTATGATAGATAACGGTGATTTGGCTACAGGTGCGTCAAAATAATTATGTGCCCCAGAAAGTCTTTGCGAGAATACCACATAGACATAATTTGATGTGCCTATATTCCCAACGCAGAAATAACTTGTTTTATGTATTTATCATGAATTAGGTGATTTCCGTCACCCACATACTTTTGTATCACAACACAATTTCACATGAGAGTAAAGTTCTAGCGCTCACACACAGGTATAATTGTATACCTTCTTTGATACTATTGTTTTACAATAACTGGCACCCACACTAAGAATTGCTTTCTGTTTTATTAATGTTGGCCACGTTCAATTACCGAAAAAATATTTCGAACGTGCCAATCAAAGTCAATTTCCCTGTTTGAATTTCTAAAAATGTCAATCAGTCTTACTTAGCAAAGTTGCTTCGGAAATTTTGTTTGCTCAAATTGTGCCGGACGACACCTGAGGACGCGGGCTCGAGGTGAGCCCGGCGTCGGTAAACAGAGACACGTCGCAATTTGCACCTTAATCTGTTATAGTTATAGTTTAGTGAAAATGTTATTTTAATCTATTTCCACGTCGCATCGGTAGGTAAATTGAGTAAACGGTACTTCTGAAGTTAGTAAGATTCTATCAAAAACATGAACATAAACCGGAGACGTTATAATATTCTTTGGGGATGACACAAAATGCCGCATTATACAGCATTCTGCTAAAACAAAAGCAAAATTAAATAAGAGTGATGTCTGTATATATCCGTGTATCGAATTCATGAGAATCATACCCTCTATCACAAAACCTCTCTCCACTGAAAAAGAGTTATTTTGTATGCAGGGTCCGCTCAGCTCGCTTGCTCCGTTTTCGCACATTATCCTTTTTTAGTGGAAGGCCGGCATTATTCTCTATTATTGTGTCACAAGCTTAAGTTGGTGTCACATCCTTACTATTTTCATAATTGGATATCGTTACCATAACAGCCGTTCTTTTACTGTAAGTCACACAGAATATGAGTGTCTAACCCCGCATGGCCCTCGTTGGACCAGCGCAGTAGTGCAGTTTGGTTGTTGCCGCTGCCGCCGCCACCGCCGCCACCGCCGTCTATCGGCAACTACGGAACTCGCAAGTCTCTATCATTTTCATTTCTCTCCGTAGCAGGTTTTGCGACAAGACACTTCACCGCTCCCTTTGTTCTTGCCATACGCCAGCACCACTTTGTAGGAGGCGCCAACTTGCCACTTATTGCGAATGTTTCACCTGGCAACCCCACTATCGGTACCTACGTACTGTAATAACGTTTACACAAGGGAAATTCAAACGTCGAACTATTGCGCGTTTGCTCTAGCTCTAGAAATTTCTTTTCGACACAATAACAGTGAACGTTGTCGTCGAGTCAAGCGGGAGAGCGACGATGTTGAGGATTGCGACTATTCGGGAACGAACGAAATGTCTTCCACTCAATTTTTCTTTCCGGGTTAAATAAACAAACCTACATATTTGATCTCATGTTTTTACTATGCCTGGTGAGAGTATTGTATTTCAAAAACGAAAATGTTTGATACTGAAGAAATTATTCTGTTATTTTCTAGTTGCTTAGAGCAGCAAAGTAGTGGAACTTCCTCATTAAGTTAAAAGAGAAATCTATAAAGCTACCGGGGAATGCGAGCAAATGTTTCAGTTTAATCAAGGGTGGAGTACAATCGGCTCATTTGCATTTATACGAGCAACCGCGCCCGCGCCGCGCCGCGCCGCCAAACCGCATCGATAATTTGTATTTGGTCTAACAAATCTGCTCCTAGTCATGCCGCTCAGCGATTCTGTCAGATAGGGTTCGGCTAAATTGACTGAGCGGTTCAGTTTGCTTTGAGAATGTATAGTTAACAGATCGTAGTCCGCATCGTTACAAATTTGAGTCTGCGACATATCCGCATACCCCGTGTGTTTTGTTCAACTGTATGTATACGTATTTTACGAGTTATAGTAAATAAGTTACCACTTTGCTTTTTTATGATTCTTTAATCACAATAGCTTCGTCATATACATATTATTTGCTTTTCGTGTGAGTAGGCAAATACTTCTCTTCCAGCAAACCAAGCAACTATGTACTATTTCATGTTATACATGTCAAACTAAGTCGAAAACTATTCGGGGGCTTAACTGTGCAGTGTCAAATATTTATTTATTGTTCAATGAAACTTATAAATCAACCACAGTTGGCCATTTCTTGAAATTCTACATTTTTTAATATGGCCACGACATACATATCACAATGTAACCAAGACGTGTTGATGTCGGTCGACGTGTAGCTATATCTAACCGACGGTTCGATTACATCCAAGTATAATGTGCCGGTGACATGGCCGCCAGTGCTCTAGCTCTAGCTATTAAATCGTTTAACTAGACATGCCGCAATCTCTGTTATCGCAGTGTGGCTCTGATGGACACATGTTCAATTCCCATACAGCCTATGAAAGAGATCACAGATATGTATGAGTAAGTAACTGAAGTTATAGGCTAGCAACTGAATAACCAAAGTCGGTAAACTTCGCATAAAATGTTATGATATGTTTATAAATGGAGTTGTTCTGTTACAATCTCATTTCACCGTAATACTAAATCTGAATCGATCGAATCTTGTAAACTTATTTAATACAGAGAAATATTAAGTTTAATTTCTAATAAACATTTGCATAAGGCAGGGCTTAAGGCTGCATCGGAGCCCTACAATAAAATAAAAAAACAGAACTGCTTGCAAGAAGGTAAACATAGCTAAGGAAATAAAAAGTTACCAAATGATTTGTGTGAATGACATGCTGAACATTTATTGAAACAGTTCTTAAGTGCTGTTCCTTTTATGTAGGTACACCATAAATGTTTGATAGGCCGTCTCGGGAAATCTCTGTCTCCATTCGAAGGGTCTGCACTCAAATAAAACTGGATTCCCAAATATTATTCCGCGTCATTTTCCCGGTTTGCCCCGATGTGAACTTTTATTTTTATGCTCTTACGTATTCTTATCTGGGGAGAAACACACTCTTGGAAAGCTTCTGGCATTCGGGCTTAAATCCTTTCTGCAAGAATAAAGTTTGTCTTGATCACACTTCCACTGCATTTTCCGACAATATCATGTAATTTTGCTTTCTCAGAGCTTACTTTCCACTAAAAGGTTTTTAGATTTCCATGCTGTGAATTCGATTCAGTGTCGCCGCAGTCCCTAGTGCCTGGGTTAGAGGTATAGTTAAAATAAGTCAAGTGTGTCTACAGTGGCCACTACATCATGGAGTCGACGGGCGGCACAAATTTAATTTATCTGCGCCCAGCCGCTGGATATGCCCGGAGCATACCAGTTAGTGTACTGCATAAGCTGTACACATTTTTTCGAATGCAATGCGTTTCATATTATTTCTTAGTTGTTTCTAAGCTTATACAACGTCATCGATAATTTCTTCCAAGTACTACCCAGAAAGCATCACATCTCCTCACATTACACTCACCTTTTACATAAATCAGACAGACTCACGTAAGTAATTAATTAGTTTAAGACTTTAGTTATGATATTTTTGTATTCAAGACTGCACCCAGCATCTATTTGCAGACCTCGAAGCTCCTACTTCCATATACTTCCTACACAATCATAACAATCGTCTTTAAAAATCTATAAATCTCCACACGTCTCTCCTAATCATGTTCAACATGAGGCTTTGTGGGTGTTCCTTACACATGGGCCGCTTCGTATTAGTATGCCGTGCCACAATAACCGAAGTGAAATCACAAAAGATTTCCGGCGCGCGACTTGCACAAGGGATGAAAGCCGACATTGTGTAATCAAAAGGGTCGCAATC
Source organism: Argyresthia albistria (assembly GCA_963457715.1). Taxonomy (NCBI): domain Eukaryota; kingdom Metazoa; phylum Arthropoda; class Insecta; order Lepidoptera; family Argyresthiidae; genus Argyresthia; species Argyresthia albistria. The sequence continues at coordinate 8,595,845 of OY735253.1, read as the reverse complement.
TCACCTAGCCTCCCCCCCCCAGCTCCCTTCTGTCGAACACAGCTTCATCAACAAGGGCCCGCTCCTCATTGTAAGGTCTCGTTTCTGGAGCTCGATAGCTGATTTTTTGGTAACCCGAACCTTCATGAGCATGAGCATGTCAAACGGATCAATTTGTGGGTATTTTGATCTGTTTTTTCGTACTCGAATTTCATAGTCTCGTAGCAATAAGGTAAACCATGGCCTTTGACTTTGACGATCTTATTATATATTTTTACTGGGCATCGTCTACCTTTTTGCTACAGCATTACTGATTCGAGTGTACAGACTACGAAATAGACGCTATAAACAGCCCATTGGTAATTAATTATTCATGTTAAAATCAAGATACTGATTTCTTTATTATCATGTATTACATCCTACATTTTGTCCATCTCTACCAATATGATGATGTACCTGAGCGACCAACTTTGCCAAATCCCGTTCCTTTGTATAAAAGTGTAACGAAGCCATCCATGAATCCCTTATCGTAGGTACCATTAAAATTTGCTGTCACGGATAACGAGCACAACACATACAAATGTACATTCGCAAATCCACGTAGGTACGTAGTGTAGACCACACGATGTCGTTGGTTCGTGTCACTGCTCACTCAATCTTATCATATCACATCGGTGAGTACAGTAAACCACAGTCTACGTCTAGCGACATTCGCTCTCGCATTTAAGGGCCATATTTCATTAGGACACCGTGCTCGCGCCACTGGTCGCGCCACCAACAAGATACCAATGGACACTGTCGCGACTGAGAAAACTTAGACCTACGTTACTAATAAAATAAAAGTTAGAATAGATATTTACAAAAATAGTTATATTTACAAAAGGTAATATTTACAAGTATACGTTTAGAGTCGCAAAGATAGTCTACGATTTACGATTCAGCGATTACGATTTACAATAAAATTTACAAAAAGATTATATTTACAAAAGCGGGCGTGGGATACCCTACTCAAAAGTCAGTCCCCTATACAGACGATCACTGTCGGGTACTTAGCTGCAGGCGTAGGCTAAGGCCCGAGACGGCTGACGAGGCTTCAGGGTCGACGGCTGGATGGCTCGTGTAGGCTGACGGCAGAGATGAAGATCGTGTCCTGGCTCCAAGTCGGAGTAGTCACTCCAGCAAGAATGGGCTAGGTCCGAGGAAGAATTGTCCGATTTGTGGTCCGCAACTTGAACCCTGGAAAAAGTCGCTCGTGTCAGCCACAAGAAAGGCTCCTATCGTCTCGCATATCGCCAAAGTTTTCCTCTACCAAGTTACCCGACAAGGCTTCTGTACGCGAATCGCATGGAAAAAGCTATAACGAGGACGCAAACTACCAGTTTGTTTGTAGCTAGTGCGGCGCGTCTGTAGCGAGGGCGCAAACTACCAGTTTGTTTGTAGCTGGTGCGGCGCGTCTATAGCGAGGGCGCAAACTACCAGTTTGTAGCTGGTGCGGCGCGTCTATGGCGAGGGCGCAAACTACCAGTTTGTTTGTAGCTGGTGCGGCGCGTCTATAGCGAGGGCGCAAACTACCAGTTTGTTTGTATCTGGTGCGGCGCGTCTATGGCGAGGGCGCAAACTACCAGTTTGTTTGTAGCTGGTGCGGCGCGTCTATAGCGAGGGCGCAAACTACCAGTTTGTTTGTAGCTGGTGCGGCGCGTCTATAGCGAGGGCGCAAACTACCAGTTTGTTTGTAGCTCGTGCTGCGCGTCTATGGCGAGGGCGCAAACTACCAGTTTGTTTGTAGCTGGTGCGGCGCGTCTATGGCGAGGGCGCAAACTACCAGTTTGTTTGTAGCTGGTTCGGCGCGTCTATAGCGAGGGCGCAAACTACCTATTTGTTTGTAGCTGGTGCGGCGCGTCTATAGCGAGGGCGCAAACTACCAGTTTGTTTGTAGCTGGTGCGGCGCGTCTTGGCGCCTTTGTTTGGGCATGTTGCGCCCTTGCACACGTACTAACTGTGGTAAAAAAAAACAGGCTTCTTTCACAAAGTGCACAAACTATCCATGCAGAACTTCCACTAATCAACTCCGAAGAGAGGAGCTAACGCTTGTAGAGCAATGAGGAATGAAACTAATGAAAGGTCTGTGTTAATGATAGATTCATTGCGTTAGGTTGCATTATAGCAGTGGCGCCCCCCCCCCCCCACCGTAATCTTCACTCACGACGCACCAAAAGCGCGCCGCGAAAGAGGGGAAATGTGCATATGGCGTCTGCCTCCGGGAGGCCGTGTTACTCTATGCTTGTACCACACTATTTGTTGACAGCTACTTTGATAGTCACAGTTACACACTCACTCACAACCACAATGTTGAGCGTTTCACAGCAAAGTAATCTCATGTTTTGAAATATTCTTATATCTATATTTACGCTTCCAATAATTGAGATCACGGTAGTGATTATATTTAAACGTGCCTGTATATTTCTCTAACATTATTCCTTATCAAAATCCGCATATCTACGGTGTCACAAGGGTCAGGGGTTGACCCCTAGGCGTCAGTTTATTCCCCAAACTTGTTATTATTTCATATCAGCTTCGTTAAACGTCACAATGACTTGCAATGCAATTTATATGATATCCTAAAATACACCACAACAATACGTGGGAACGTTATCGCAACTTTAATGTTTATGCCAAATGGATTGGCAGGAGCACAGGTAGCATGGAAGCACCCGCGTTTCAACAAAACTCATTTTTTATTGACAAGTATTAGATAGGAGCATCTCATTGCCATTGGATGACTATTATAACTCGGTGTTTATTTTACAAATTCATTATTCAAACTTAGTGCAAGTCACGTATTTTCTGAGGTTGAAAGTAAATTCTTATAAAGGGTTCGTGAAGAAAATGACATAACGAGGCCGAATCAGTTTCCATTGCGCCTTTGGCAGTAATTAAGACTAAAATGGTATCCTTGTAACAGACTACTTTCTGCTATTGTGCGACGTATAGTTAGACATATTTCATCTGTAGAGAACCAGATCTGTATTGCTACTGGGAAACGTTAATTACAATCTTGATTAAAATAATAAACCGCCGTGTTATGACTTTTTCGTCATAATTAAAACCGGGAGGATTAGCAAGATTATATCCAGTTTAAATGTACCAAATAATTAAATGGTCTCTAACAGGATTTCACTTGTAATAATATAACGGTACACTCGTGTGGTGACAGGTTTAAATTAAACTTGAAAGGTTTATTCAGTAAATCCCTAGTGTAAGTTTCATTGTATAAACCTCAGCATCAAACGCCTTTGACGACCAAATCTGAGTATACTTTGTATACATAATATTAATTTAATTTTTCGTCGTTTGGTAATTGATAGGTACTGATGATACCTATGTATCTACTGATATTTATATACCGATTTGGTAGCTCTCATCTCAATCTCCTATTCATGTCTGGGCATGAAACCCGATTAACCTTTCTGAATCACAATTTGGTAAAGGAAACTGCCTAAATATGGTCAATAACGGCACGGAACGCAGGTTACTGGAGGTAATATCTAGCGGCACGTAATAGAGCTAATGCGACGGAGGGCTCATTACCCTGTGTTGACACCGACAAATGCCCTTTTACATATTCTCGCTGAGATCCCGAAGATTGAGCCATGAAATTGAAAACGATCCCTTTGAAGAAATTTATTCCGAGCACGAACTGCTCTCAACTGCGCTGAGGAGGAGATTTGCCAGTTTATTTTTATGAAATTATTCTTGAAACACTCCATTTTTGTTAGGTGGGACTGCTCTTGTAATGTTGATAAAACAAGAAGATTTACATTTATAAATACATGTTGTAATTGAGTCGTGTTTGCGAATCGGCAGTCGCACTATGTCTGTGGGGACCGAACTTTGCTCAAAAATTATTTATTATATATAACAAAAAGTAAACTTTAGAAAAAACCGACTTCCACAAACCCTATTTGATTACAAACTGTCTTCTCTATAACATATTGCGGAATCCGAGATATCCAACCTTCCTACGAGACCGTTTCCAATTTATATCTTCCAGCAGACCTCGGAGAACTCATGCTGCTTCAATGCTCATAACCCCACAGCATAACACCGCATCCTATGAGCACGGGTTCAGACTCCGGGCCATTCGGTTGTGGAATGCACTCCCCTGTGCCATCAGGGACAGTCCTACTCTAAACATATTTAAAAACCAGGTAAAGAGACAAGTACCTCACTCTTTAAATCTCTCTCTAAAAATGTGTATGTAAAAATTTCTTTATATATTATATTAGTTTATTAATACATAGTATTATATCTTTAATATTTTGGTAGTTAATTTTAGGATGTATTTGGATGTAAGTATATTCTAGCTTTGTAGGTACTCGTAGGTATATTGTTGTACACAAAGGTCTACCCTTGCTGATATATCAAACTCTCTCATCGGAACTTGGTTTGCTGGAAGAGATCTCTTTTTAGAGATTAGCTCGCCTTTGTACACTGTTTTTATTTACTTTTTGTCATTGCAATTAATTGTGTGCAATAAAGAAATTATGAATTATGATATGAATGAACCACCTGAGTTTATTAATTCTGCCTACAAAATAGAGTCAAACGTGTCCATGACTGGTTGATGGTCAAATGCCTCAATTACAGTGAGAGTTCCTCAGTGGTCATAGAAAATTAAACATCGAAAAACAAAAGAGACCTATGAATTTTTCAGGTGGAAGTTACGGAGAGAATTCCCAACTACTCAACATCGGAAAATAAAAATCGTACAAAAGTGCTCACTTGCCACTATTTCAGCTCTTAACTTGCATTTAAGTTTTAACGACGAATTAAGAAGTGGAATTGAAACCAAAGTAATTGCAGAGTGAGTTAAATAGCCTTTAAAATGAACCGTGGAAGTTTCCTGGAGCTCGTCTAAGTGTAAAATAGAGCAAAAATGGTATCAGTAAGACAAGATACTCGTATGAGCAGATTACGCTCGTTCCCATAGTAACAGCTACGCCAGGAATATTCACAGAGTCGTTATGACCCTGAACCGAACTTGGATTACCTCCTACACGAACAGTATCTATCAGATCTAGACTATCTAAATAAATTTTATTAAACTACCTTTGCAATTTAGACAGTTCCGTGGTTTAGTGGTTTCACGCTCGCTTTTTGAGCGCAGGGGGTGCGGGTTCGAGCCCGGTGCAGACCAAATAGCAATGTGAAATGCAGTTTATCTTTACTTCCTTATATACAGTTTTTTCTAAAACAATCTTGAAAAAACATCGTAGGAAACCTTTAGAGATGAGTATTAGTACTTAGCGACGGTGATGCGCCTGACACCGGTCGATTTTCGCGCCTTCGATATACGGATATCGAGACCTATATTGACAGATTCTCTTACGAAATCACTCGATATACGATATCTACACCTATATCGAGTGATTTTGTATAGGAATCTGTCAATATAGGTCTCGATGTCCGTATATCGAAGGCGCGAGAATCATGCCGCTGTCAAGCCAAAATAGAGTATCGAATAACGGCTAAACGTGAGAAATGGTGCCTCTTGCAGCCCGTCTAGGAATAACCGGCCAAGTGCGAGTCGGACTCGCGCACGAAGGGTTCCGTACCATTATCTATAAAAAAATGTTGTATGGGACCCCCTCAAATATTAATTTAATGTTAATTTAATTATTATTTTTTAAGTATGTTATACTCAATATATTGTGAACATTTTAAGCTCTACCTGCTAACATTATCAATATCGAGCAAAAATTAGCAAAAAAAATCACGTTTCCCCCTTAATATTGAATTTCTTTTATTATTTAGTATTTGTTGTTATAGCGGCAACAGAAATACATCATTTGTGAAAATTTCAACTGTCTAGCTACCACGGTTCATGAGATACAGCCTGGTGATCTCACCTTATAAGTACCCTAGTTGTTTACTTCCCCTTAGTAAATAATCTAATTCTAATAAAGTAACTAAACTAACACATGTGAGTGAGTAGTCAGATAAACCTTTGGCTTTGGAGCTTAAGATACCTATGTACTTCTTCGCCACTACCTACTCAAAAATGAGGTGGATATAATAACTAAGTAGGTGCCAAGGTACGATGTTTATTATAAGAAGCAAGTGAGATTTGAGCCTGATCGCATAAGTATCAGTATCAGAGCAACTTTATTTTTCACTTCCTAGTACATTTTGGCCTGAGTGGATCAGCTGTCAGCTCATCAAATCAGTTTCTTAGTGAAAGTTGCTCAGAATGCAAAAATAATAGTAACTTTTGGCTAGGGGTCCAAAAGTAACCGTGTATGTCGTTGAGGTATATGTACATAGCAAAACAAAAGAAACGCGTGCACGTAGGCGCTTTTTATGTGTTCGCAACTCGATTTATACGTCGCCAACTTTTGTACTTTTTCACCGCGGATTGCCAGCGCCATACACTGAAACTCGTGCACTCCATTATCTCTGCGACCAAATTTGTTTTAAATTTCTCACAAGCTTTTCCGTTTTAAAAAGGCTTTTAAAAAATCTATGCGCTGCCCAATCCAAACTTCTGAATAAACTCTGCAGTTAATTTCGGACTGCAGGCTGCAAAAGTTTTGTTCATAAATGTTGCAATGATCTTTGTTAATTGGCTATGAAGCGAACATATTAAGGTTCTGCCAACTTTATTAAAGTCTATATCTATATTTGAAAAACTAGTTTTATTGCTTGGTTTTTGCGAAGAGCTCCGTGGTCTAGCTATTCATTCGTATTGCTATGCTGTAGTTGATCCCGGTGCTGACCATGTCCAATAGTCCAATAGGCTTGTGGCCAAGGTAATCCAATAAATCTAGGAACAAAACTTAAGTTGAAGCATTATTTATTAGTCAATTTTGAGCAAAAAAGACTGCATTTGATGGCACTTTTACATGACGTCATTCTGTTGTTATTTCATAGAACTCAGGAACAAAAGTTCCGTTTTGACCGTTCATAAAAAAGTATCTATTTTGACTGATAGTGCTTATCCACATGTGTTTCGGATGACTGACACGTTAAGCTAAAGGTCCCGCGGCTACTTTTCGCTTCTTCGTAGTAGGTAGTAGCGGACGTAGCGGACGGACAGCCCCTTCATCAACCCGCGCAATCTAGTGTGGTGGAGTATGGTTCTTCATATTCGAATAAAGACCCTCAGTGGGGATTAACAGGCTTCAATGGAAGTTACCAATAAAACCTACAATGTTGTTCAGCATGAGATTTTCAATATCATCAGGGTGGCCTTTACCGCCACATCGTAACTGACACGTAATGACCTCATCATATAAAGAAGCAAAAATATCGCGGGCGCAATTCGTCATATCATTATGCAAGGAAAGGGCGAAGTTTACGACTGCAAAACCAGATTACTTATGCCTTTTGAAAAGTCTAATCTAAACTCTATTCCCCGCACATTACGGTGTAATGATAAATTAATGAAAATTTGCCAGCGCGTATTATAACGTGAGATCTCTGAGGCGGCGCCTCATGAATTCGGAAATTCTTTATTGTATGGTTTTTATGTGAACGATTAACCTTTTAATATTAGCCAGCTTATGGCTACAGCCCACTTTAGAAATGAATGGGGTAGATACAGACTGGCAAAGATGTGCAGCAAAATATTTTTTTGCACCACCTGCTCGAAAATTACACTTTATATCATAATGTAACTTATCTTTATATATCAAGCAAACCTTATATAGCATGCAAGGCATTATAACTCTAGGCTTTAGCAGAGATTAAAGCTGTCATGAATTTTATTATGTCAATCTAGATCACTCACGGTTTTAAAGTGATTTTCACTTCTCGTAGTTTATTTCGTGAAGTACGCACGGCGGCGCTCAGCCTAGCGCGAGAGGCGGGCAGAAGACGAATTATATTCTAAAATCGAGCTGGCCATGGTGAGCTCAATGGAACACGTTTTATTTAATTTTCTCGCACGAGGTGACTTCTCCGGGATAAAGCTCTGCTGTTTTGTCGTAAGCACGCTTGAATCCCTTACTGCCCTCAAGACTCAGTCTTAATTCCTTAGTCCTTCGTTGCGTTCAGGATTCAATATCACGCCCATGAAAAATATAACACGGACAAAACAAAAGTTAGTGATATGATAGGACACAGAATTTTATTACCTATCGAAACTGTTTACTTTATTCCGTGCACTTCATGTAGTTTCATTTCTCAATATCAACCACTAAGTATGAAACTAAACGACATTGCAGCCAGTCATTTGTCCCGCTACGAGCGATATATCCTCTACATCCCGACATTCCTTACTAGCTCCTAAGGCTATTCTTTTGGATATACTGTGGCGTACGCAAGGATCCAGACAATTTACTATCCCTGACCATCATAAAATAAACCGCAAAAATCGATGTTAACTTGTTTTGTATTTTATTGCCACTTAGGGTTACGTGTTATGCGCGAAGGCTGACGCCTGTACTAAACTAGACTAAACTAGATA
>OY735253.1:8474899-8582399 GCA_963457715.1 Argyresthia albistria | reverse complement strand
AGTAAAAAGAACCTTACACATTTCTGAAGCATACTGTAGACAAAAGTATTTAGAACGGCCTATACTAAATTATAGCTTGCTAACTAAACCTGACCAAATATTTCGCGCAAACTTTACAATGTCATACCAGCCTGAAAATGCCTTACTCATACTCACCCTTGTTGCCAAAGACCTCAAGCCTCTGGTCATAGCCGTAAGCGGAGAAGCGGCTGTTGTCTCCAAGGGCCACAGCCCCGGACGGGAAGGTAAGCAGGAAGGCAATGGTATCGAAGTCGTCGATGGCCTTGACCTCAGGGATCACGGCTGAGGCGGATGTCTGCACGCGGGTCGGCAGCTCGCCGAGCACCCAGCATGCCATGTCGATGTCGTGGACAAGGCAGTCGTGGAAGACGCCACCTGGTGACAGGCGATATGTGTTACTGATGGACGGGTAACTTCATCAATCCAGTAACATGTAGGTACTCAGGTACTCTGATATCTAAACAGGGTATAGCCATTAAGCGGATGATTTCGATTACTATACAGTGTTGTACAGATAAATGAATCTGAAAGCCTTATATCCATCAAACGAAGTTAAATAAAAATTATAAAAGATGACACCCTCATTCCATAGCTGCTGCGATGTCCCCTGTTACGCGAAATAGAGTATACAAAATGTCGGACTAAAACTTGAGTAAGATTATCCCTCAGCCAAAGGCGTCGCGCTATGTAGTTGTTATTGTTATAGGTGACATTTAATATTTTTACTAAGAAATATACTTTACTGACTTTACAATACACATGCAAGTATGTAGCTATGTATCAAATAAAATAAAGAGAAAGTTCAAAGTTCAAAAAAAATATTGACCATAAAATCATTCAGATTGTTTAAAGTCAACGTCAATAATATTAATATTTTTTGTATACTACCGCCCTATTATAAAGTAGGTAAAAGTACCTACACCAAAAAAAAGTTATCAATGGTGGAAAAGGGGGAAAGAGGCCCTTGCCCAGCAGGGGGCTGTGGGACATAGTAGGCTCGTAATAATAATAATAATCACGGTTTACCTGACGTCTTCAGGTACTGGATGGAAGGCAGAGGCGAGTCTCTTGACGTGACCTTAAGGATCTGCACGTGGCCAACCACACCAGCCCTGACCCTCTCCTTGAGAGCCTTGAAGGAATGGTCGAAGCGTCTATTGAACGCAGCGAAGAGCGTCCTGCCCTTAGCCTTGGCGGCTTCATAGCATTTCTTAGTGTCTTCAATGTTCTCAGCAATGGGTTTTTCACAGTAAACATCTTTGTTGTTGGCGATTGATTTGACGACAATCTCGTGGTGGGTGTAGGTGGGAGAACCGATGATCACCACGGTGACACTGTGGTTAAAACAAACTAATTAGGTAGAGCCTAGCGCAATATTTATTGATACAAGTCAATACATCAACACCGATAGTATATTCCATCGATATGCTAGCTATCGCTCCCAATAATTAGGCCTAGGAATCTGTTACCTACTCTATAATATGTAGAACTGAAGTAGAGCACTCATCAAATCAACACTTACGCCTTGTCATTGTAAATTTTATCAGCCTCTTTCATTGTGAGGAAAGTCACATCGTCGTTCAGTTTCCAGTACTTCTTCAGGTCAGCGAAGCGTTCCTTGCGTTCGTCGACGATGTACTTGAGAATGACTCTCGGGTTGTTCACAATGTTGGTCAGGTGAATGGTACCGGCGCGCCCGAGGCCGAAGATGGCGACCACCACTGGAGGCGCACTGCTCTGCGACTTGTGGTTAGCGTTCACATCGTTCAAGTACCTGCGTGGAAAGGTGACGTTCATGATCATGACACAACAATTATTGAGAATTTAACGGACAACTAAGATTCACGTACTGTTGTCTCAGGTGCAAACAATAAAATTAGTTCAACCATTGAACATAACAGGATGAAGAAAGAGAACTTAGATTGGTAGGTACACTGCTTAGTTCAGTATGATTACTGGGCGTCAAGTCTAAACACATTATGAACGTTTTTGACAAAATTGGTAGTCTATTGTCCGTTGTTATGTACTTATGCTATGAAAGTACTAATACAGATGCAGCACAGATGTTGTACGGCTTATACCAGACTTGACACCTGACTCCTTAAAGGTAGGCTTTCGAAGTGAGTGTCACTGACGCAGCGTCTATAGCTTCATCCTTATTTTCTGGCGGATAAGGCGGTCACACGGCACTGACGCCACGGCAGCGGCACTGAGGTCCTTATCCGCCAGTAAATAAGGGTGACGCTATAGACGCTGAGTCAGTGACGCTCGCTTCGATCGGCCGTATTAAAGAGAGCAATTTGCCGCCATCGCATATCGTCGCGTAAACAGTAAAGTAAAGTTTTAGATCAATTCTAAAACCGTTAGCTCTTGGGGATGTAACTTACCGGGGGTAAATGTAGTCAGATTCAGGGTGTGTGGCATTTAGCTGGTAAGGAGACGGTCCCGCAAACTTCTTAGTAGCCATGTTTCTGGAAAAGTAAATCCTTTAGGCTAAATTACACCAAAAAATTATTTTTTTACTAACTGTGTTTAAACCAAATGCAGAACGTATTTTTTACGATCCGACGACGAACCGAAATAAAATCCTTGAGAGACAGTGTAACTAAAACTACCACAAACCGTATTTATGATGTTTACACTCGGGCAGTATATACTAGAAATGATACTAGTATTCCTTATCACTCTTTATATACCAACTTGGGTTCTATATCATTTACAGCCTTACAATTCTACGTAATTGTTAATTTGCTAACAAATATATTCCCAAGCGACAGGGCTCGGGTTCGAATCCTGGCTGGGAAGAAAAAAAAACTACAGGTCATTACATCATTGTTACGTCGATATGTTTGGTTCCCACGACAGAGTATCCTAATGTTTGTCACATAATTAACTTTACATAAGTATTTGTAACTGTACACAATTACAAATATGTAAAGTTAATTACCTATGTGTTACAGTTCCCTAATGTCTTACATGATGTGTTGTTGGTGTGATGGTTAGTTTATTGGTAGAGAATTATACGTAAGTATCTACCAGATTCGTGTAGAAAATATGTTTTTTGTGGATACCACGCTGAACAAACAAATAAGTAAGTACCTAAGTAATAAAGTACCTGTGTCACCGAAAAATTGTGAAATTCGCGAGATTCGAATCTAACGGTTTTAGATCCGTTAGATTTTAATCTGTCGATAAATTGTGAACTGTACCGAACTTCATACAATATAACGCGTCATTAGATAAACTGAATCTGAATGAATCACTGGGTAAAGTGTTGGTTAGGGAAGGTGAAGGCTAAGGCTGCTTTTCCACCAGAGATGTGCGAGGGAAATGTGTCGTGCGAGGATGTGTAGCTGTGCTGTCAAAATGTGTACCTAGGTGTTTCCACCAAAGCTGTGCGAGGAAATTGTGTCGTACGAAGATGTGTAGCGGAGCTGTGAAAATGCGCATTAATGTGCGTTGCGAGCCGTGCGAGGATGCGCTTCGGCTATTGATGATTCCTCGCAAAACATCCCTCGCAACACATCCCTAGCAACACATTACTCGCAACGCAACACATCCCTCGCAACAACACATTCCTCGGACACATCTCTCGCTTGTTTTGTATATACAAAAACCTCGCTCCGTTCCGCCGTTTCCGCCAGAGATGTGCTGAGTGAAGCTAGGTAAATGAAGCGATTCTATTGGTTCTTGAAAAACACATTCCTCGCTACGCATCCTCGCACATCTCTGATGGAAAAGCAGCAGGGGGTGGGTGAGAGAAGCGAATCCCCGGTTACCCGTCGTGTTAGGTTGCCTTGTAAGTACCAAAAAAAGTATAAATACTAGCTTGTCGATCTTGTTTACAATTTATCGACAGATTATAATCTAACGGTTTTTTTTCTTTAGATTGTAATCTCGCGGTGGTACAATGGTGGTTTACAATTTTACGCTGACATGTGCATAATTTCTTCTGGTCATATCGTCAGTTCAGTATGAATTCACAAAAAAATGTTAGGTACACTTTTGTGTGAGTAAGTCGCGAATTTTCACATTCAGACGCTAACAAATAAGTACTCGATAAACGTGTATCACACGGGGCACGCAAAGGGGCAAGTTGGTTGCTTGATAGGCAGAATTAGTACTTTCCTAGCGACTATGCGAAAATATATAAGACTAGCTGACCCGGCAGACTTCGTGCTGCCTAAATTTAATATGAACTTTATTGAATAGCAATAAAGTTCAAATTGACTCTAGAAAACGATTGACTCTAGAAAACGTTTGTATGGGAAATAGAAAAGGGCTGTTTTTGGGTTTTCCCGGAAATTATTCGATTTTTTCTCGCCTTTTAAACCTTCCCTAGACCTCCACGAACATTTCAAGACTAAGATAAGATAAATCCGTTCAGCCGTTCTCGAGTTTTAGTGAGACTAACGAACAGCAATTCATTTTTATATATATAGATTATCGTTACATGTTACATATGTAAAGTTATTGGAAAGTCAACTAAGTAGTCGATATTTTCTGAACAAAACCAAATCGGCGTCAAGTCTTATCCCATAATACGGCAGGGACATGGTTGTGCTCATGTTTGAAGTTGATACCCAGTGTTAGTGCCTTTTCACACACACCGGTTGTTCCGATAGCCGATGCCGGCTAACCGGTAATTTCAGTTCAGTTCAGTTCAAAATTTTTATTGACCATAAAACCATAATATTACTTAGTCAACGTCAATATAATATTATTATATTAATAATATTTTTGTATACTACCGCCCGTTCGGAAGTTGTGGGCTTAGGGATGGAGCAAAGAAGGGCAAGAAACCTCCCCCGTACCTGTTTTAAAATATCAGAGCCTTAAAAATACAATGTTATGTATTTCTACTTAAGTCTAAGGAAATACACCGAGGAGAGACGTACTGACTCAGTCCATCGCCCCTCTTTGGATTTCTGTGCGCTGAGATGGTAAAGACCATGCAGTTTTGTCATCTAAATATTCTTTTACACTGTAATAAGACTTCTTCAATAGGCCGTTTTTGACATAGTTTTTGAACCTCCTTTCTGGTAGGTCCGTTGCTTCATTAGGTATTTTATTATAAAAACTAACACATACTCCCCTAAAAGAGTGAGCAACCTTACTGTGAGTCTGAACGCGGGCATAGCAATCTTATTTCTATTTCTAGTGCTAATACTATGATTATGACCTAAAGTCTTAAATAAACCTATGTTTTTTCTGGTATACATGATATTTTCATAAATGTATTGACAGGTAACAGTAAGTATATTGATATTTTTGAATTTGTCCCTTAGTGATTGCCTAGCATCTAGTTGATAGATAGCCCGAATGGCCCTTTTTTGTAAGACAAATATTGTGTTTATATCTGCCGCTCTCCCCCAAAGCAGTATTCCGTAAAAACATAACATAAAAATAAACATAACATAACATATTCAAACTATTGCACGGCATATTACGCCCCGGTACATAGTTCCGTTAATATACCTAGTCCGCGGAATATACCTATACTCCGACCGTTCTCGTTCCGCAGAGTATACCAGGGCTCCGTCACTCGCTCACGGTCGCGAGTTATTTGCCTACTTGTTCGCGCACCTCCAAAGATGCAAAGGTCACAGGGCCGCCCGCCCCGGCACGTGAGAAAGAAACTGCCTCCTCTGATAAAACTTCGTCCAGTCAAAATGAATATTCGCGCGCGCACCTAGTAGGGAAGAGTGCCGGATCGGAAATTCAGATATATTTTTTTCAATTGTACGGCTCTTGGCTCTGGAGACTCATGGGCTTTCAGCCGGAACGGAAATTCGGATGAACGATTGAATGAAATGGAACACAGCATAATATTTTAGTATAAATACGGACATTGGACGATTTTCTACCAGCAATTTTTTTTTTGCTGAAAGCTGCGTGCGACATATGGTTAGGTTTAGATCACGGACAGACACCTGATTTTTGGGGGGAAAAGGACAGAGGGGCTAGGGAGATTGGAGTGGATCTCCCCACTGAAGTTTCAGTTGTTGCAAACCAGGGAATTTTTTGTAATGAATTTTCAAAAACCATATTTTGATGTTTAGTTTTTACTTTAGGTTAATGACAATATTGACAATACATCATAATTTTGCATGCGTATGGTACTTTTGATTTTTGATTTTCGTAGCAAACTAGGTTTCGTTCACCAAAATTTTATAATTTTTATTTTCGATTTTCAGAAAAACTACGCATTTCATCGCAAAAAGAAAAGTACTTTGGTAGGTATGAAAAGTGACTGCCATGTCAACTATCCGATAACACCTTTTTATAATGAAATTAAGGATGAACGATATAAAAGCCAACCCCATGTCTCGCTCGCCTACGACATCTAGTGACGAATTTGGAACTACTGAAATTGTTATTTTTTTAATCCCCACACCCACGACGAGACGGTCCATCAGACCAAGACCAGTCTCTGTCTGTGCACCACAGACAATGGCCTGTTTGTGTTATTTATTTGACTTTGACATATGTACATACTTTCAGTTTCAGTTTTTCAGCTACAAAATAAAGTGAATAATTGTGTGTAAATTACTAAATTAGCGAGAACACTTATCTAGATTGTCGAGCCGAGCTTCATTGCAAGAGATAAACATGGCAAATATGAAGTATCATACACTTATCTACTGTCTCTTGCAGCTCATCCACCTGAGTGTTAGTATTTGTATTTTACCCCGGAATTAGATTCCTCTGTTCCTCCACAAGTTCAAAGCTCTATAACCTAAACCCATAATACACAGGCATGCAGAATTTTTCATTGGTTTTGAAATTTATTTCCAAATATGGTGGGGTGGGAACATATTTCCCACTGTCCGATCATGGCATAAATAAAGTACTTACTATATCAGTAAAAAAACATCTATAAACATTATTCTAAACATCTATAAACATTATTCTAATTCACCTTTTCAGCTATGCATTGACTATGATGGCTGGTTAAACATCAAGATAGAACATTCACTGAATTGTAAGACTGAGAAGTTTTGCTCCCGTGGTAACATTGCTCTGAAAAGCCTGCGTTCTGGATCATCAACTATTGATCAAATTACTTTCAATAACAAACATATAGAAGCTCTTCATGTAAGTAATGCCTACACAAACCAATGAGGCCTATCTTTTTTTCCTGTATCCTAAAATTCCATTCGGTTAACTTGAATAGTGTTAGAGTGCTAATGCTCAACTATACATATGTATAGATGTAATTGTACATACAGGTGCAACATTTCTGTGAACCACAATAAAAAAATTGATGCTAAGGGATGAGTTCTGGAGGCTCCTTATCATATGCCAGTTTGCGTAAGTGACATCACGGAGCGTTTGACCACCTTCATTTCGGAGTATTCGGAGCGACGGACCGACGCTCCAAGCTCCGAGACATCACTTACTCGCCAGTTCAGATCTCAGTGGAGGATATAATATAAATCTTTGGTTTTGGATACATCTGTGGTCTTGCAACCGAGACTACAGACTCCAAGGATTATGATTGATATGTACTTCTCTGTAAAGAGATGGTTTCTCGTGTTGTAATATAAACTATGAATATGGATGGTTTAAAATAATTTTTGTTGTGATCAACAATAATTTTATTCCTGATCATTTCAATTTCAGTCACTGGCCGAGGAAGATGGTTTCTACTCAGTCAGGACATTAGTCACCTCTGCTGATAACAAGGAAACTGAGTTCCTATCATCATTGAAAGCAAGATCTTTCTTAGACAATGGACTTTCTGATGTGATTAATGCTTGGGTGCTGCCAAATGGAGCTGTGATGTCAATCAGCTTTCAAGCCACAAACTCTTCTCAGGCATTAAAAAAACAAAGGCAGGATGAATATGAAGTCAATTCAAACTTCTACCTTCACCATGTGGATCAAGCTCCAGTGTATGTACCAAATTAAATTATTTGATACTATTTATTTATTTATTTACTATAATTATTAATGATTTTTACTACCTCTCAATGAAGTAGGTAGTGAGGGATTCCATAAAGAAGTTTTGGGCCCAGGATCCCCAATTAAATTAACATGGGCTAAGTTTGTAATAATTAATATTTTTAACAATCTTACCTGTGTGTTATCTTATCTTACAGACCTGACACAGCTTCATACATACAAAAGATTGAACAGGAACGCGAGGCAAGGGACAAAGGTGAAACAAAGGATAACCGCTCCTTCATCGCTAAATACGTAAGTAGTTCAATTCAATTATAGAAACATGAGTCAACTCACTAGAGTGCCTATCCTAATTTGCTGGGTTATTTTTAAATTTATACATCCTATCTAAACCATTTTCTTGGGGCCATAAACTTGGAGAAGTCTTTATTAACAGTAAGCTAATCTAAGGGTACTTAATTCACCTGGGTTAATTCACCTAGGTACATTAACCGTAATTGTTTTATACTTTAAAACACCTGGGTGAATTAAGTTTACAATTCACCTTGTTCATCTGATGAAAGTATGAGTTAAGTTTTCTAAAAGTTAATTCATCCCTTTAATGAAATGGTGTAAAAAATGCCAATCTGTTTCATTGAGGTTTCCTTTTTCAGTGGATGTACATTGTGCCTATCGCCATTTTCGTGATGATCTCGGGAGCCACCAACCCGGACGCAGGAGCTCCAGCAGCTCGCTAAAGTCAATCAGGACAGTGTCAATAAAAGGTTTATTTATGTTCAAAAATCCTACAATGTACATCAATTTAACCCAGCTACCTTGGACCTCTTTCATTTAGTATCTTAGGCATATAATCGCTTTCTGTAATAATCATAACATAACTTGGATAGTTTTCGTTTTTTTTTCAGTCTTCCTTTTGTATGGCAATCTGTCATCTAGGACATTCAGCTATAGGTTTGATGTGTAGACAGGCTTTCAGGTATGGGACCATTGTACCATCCTTCACATATTATTCTTGATTTAGTTTAGAAGATCTTGCGGAGCTCTTCTTTTTAGCCTTTTGAAGGTTATTTGGTTCCGTCATCAGGTTTAACGCTAGCGAGTTAGAGTTAGGGTGCTTTTGCAGCCTATCTTTATATCTCTTGAGGTTGGATACAATCTCCTCCTGTACCATTGGAACTTTCAAATCTCGTTGGATGCTTTCATTGGTAATGTACCAAGGAGCATTTGTGATTCTTGGATAGTTGGTAAGATTTTTTTGAGATGGCGGGACGACGTCGACAAGTTTTTGCCGGGGTGGCACAGACCAGGGAAGTGTGGACGAAAGAGGGGGAGGCCTTTGCCAAGCAGTGTGACACTTTAATGGCTAAATAAAAATAAAATACTAAGGTTCCAAGGTAGCAGGCGGCCCTGTTTACTTGCTGTCCAGTATACTAAACCAAACTTATGTAGCATGGTGCCAAAGTTACCCAATGTTGCAATATGGGTTATCTTTGGGACCTCACTGCACTGACCATGTAACAAAGTTATAATAAACTAAAGTCTATGTATAGTCAGTTGTTGTAAATTAATGTGTATGATGTGGGAGTGCTATTACCTACCTCCATTATGTATTTATTTAATATCTAGACAGTCAATAAAGAATAGTCATTAAATAATTCTTTTAATTACTTTATTCCACCAGACATTTATGTTTTAATGCAAAAAGAAAGAAGGAGATAAATCTCAGAAAATTAAATACTTTAACAATCAGAATGTTTGACACTATGAACATAGTGTGTCTATCACTGATAGATAACATTATTCCTGACAATGAAACAGAAACTTAAACTTAAAATTAGCATGTATACAAAAATAAGATTAGGCACCAATTTTTTCAATTTCTTCTGCATCTTCAATGTCCAGAAGATGGATTTTTTTTCCAAAATGACCTTCTATTGTTTTGCATATATCCATAGACTGTGCCGAGTCAATCAAATTAATTGCAATACCAGCTTTACCAAATCTCCCAGTGCGCCCAATTCTGTGCAGATAGGTCTCACAGTCTGCTTTCCTGTCCATATCCATAGGCATGTCAAAGTTTACAACAAGAGTGACTTGTTCCACATCTATACCACGGGACAACACATTTGTTGTTATGAGTACTCTTTCTAGCCCGGCTCGGAAACGGTCCAATACGGCAATTCTTTGCTCCACAGTCAGTTCACCAGAAAGCACGGCCACTGAATGGCCATCTTTAGACATTTTTTCTGACAGCCAGCTAGCTGTTTTCCTTGTATGACAGAATATTATTGCCTGACCAATTGTTATCACTCCATAGATATTACAAATGGCTCTGTACTTTTCTTCTGCATTTTTGCATTTTACATAGTATTGCTTGATGTTGTCTAGAGATTCCTCTTCTCGCAGCAGTCGAATTATTATTGGGTTAGGCACAATAATCTCAGCAAATTCCATGACAGCTGTGTCATATGTGGCAGAGAAGAACATCATCTGGCATGTGCTTGGCAAGCATTTGTGAATGCGAATACATTGATCCTGGTGTCCTTGCCTATCAATCATAACATCTGCTTCATCAAGAACAAACACCTTTATTTTGCTCAGATCGAACATTCCAAACTTAATACTCCAGTCCAACATCTTGCCAGGAGTTCCAATGATGATGTGGTCAGTTATTTTTGTGCCTCGAGGGACTTCTTCACCTCGCACTGCATATTTCAATTTGATTTCTGGGCAAAACTTTGCCATTTTTGCTGCAACTTCTCCAGTTTGGATGGCAAGTTCATAAGTGGGACTCAGGCACAAAACCTGAGGGTAGTTCTTTGAAGGATCACATCTACTGAGCATAGCCAAAACAAAGGCCGCAGTCTTACCAGTTCCTGATTGAGATTGTGCTATCATGTTCTGTGGAGGGTCTGCCAAGAGGGTAGGTAGTGCTGTTTCTTGAATTTTCGAAGGGGCATTAAAGCCCATGGCATACACTCCTTTTAATAGGTTGGGTTTCAAATGAAGAGCTTCAAATGTCTTCACAGAGTATAAAGGTGAGTTTGGGTCTTTCCTCTGGATTTCTATATCCAACTTGGACTCAACTAAGCCCTGTCTAATAATTTTCATCAACAATGAAGCTTCTGCGGGGTTTGTGATGTCTGCCGACTCATCTGATTCTGCTGTTTTATTGAGTCCCAGGCCAGCCACCTTGTTGGAAATCTCCAACTCCTCCGCTTTTTGTCCCCATTGATTAGCCATCGTACAATATCTGGAAAACAACAAAATAATCAATTCAATTCAATTTTTGGATTAATGGCTTCTACTGTGGATCCCTACAGTAATTCCGCCAATATCACGTGTTAAAGATGACACGAAGGGGATCACTTTGTACAGTTATCGATGTATCTTCAGAGTTGTGACTTGTTTACCTATAAAAAGACCCGGACAAACACCAATTATTAGGACAACAAAAATTTAACAATATACTTATATATATAAGTGGTTACAAAGTTATAGGTAAGGGTATTAGACACAAAAAGAAGACATACAGATATAACATAATACCTATAATAAATCAACATCTAACTACAGTTTAATTTTGTTAGAGGTTATAAATTTAGAAAGGATATGAATAAAGGAAGGATCCGAAAGAGTCAATAAGAATTTAAGATTGACGGGACGGGGGATCTTACCAGGGAGGATGTCATACAGTGAGGTTTGAAGATTAGTACATTCAAAAAACAAATGATCAGGCGTACCGTCAGCCAGGCCGCATTCACAAAGAGAGGAATCCCTTATCCTAATTTTAGCAAGAAATACTGGAGTGCAGGAGTGTCCCAGGCGAAGTCGACAGATAGTCGATGTAACGGACTTACACACATCCCTGTACTTGAAAAACCAAGGTTTTTTAGGTATTGACGGCTGAATTTCACCATAATGCCTACCCTTTAAGGATCTAGATGACTGCCATGAAGAGTCCCAAGATTTTTCCAGACGAGTCTTAGCCGTAGAAACTAGGTCTTGGGTATGAATTTTGTAGTGTGATAAGTCACCAGTCTCTACAGCTTCCTTCGCACAAGAGTCAACCATTTCATTACCCGAAATACCAATGTGAGCTGGAATCCAAGCAAGAATAATGTTGATGCCCCGAGAATGACATCTGAACAAAGCATGCCGAATGTTTAATATAAGAGGAGACTTTAGTTTTGATTTGAATGGGTTAGCAGAAATTGCGTAAAGAGAGCTTAAGGAGTCTGACAAAATCAAAGTGTTATCCAAAGAATGGGATTCAACATACGAAATGGCTTCAAATATTGCCGTCGCCTCCCCGGAAAAAACGGAGGAACCCGGAGGTAGTTTGAAATTTAAAATAATTTTGAATTTAGGGATCCACACGGCTGATCCAACATTCCCGGAAGAGGAAAGCTTGGATGCATCCGTGAATATGGGCAGCCACCCTGGCCATTTTTCTGTTATTATTCTATTAAATTGCCTATTGGGTTCAATTGAGTCTTTTTGTATACCAAAATCTAATAAGATTTGAGGATTAAAAATAAGACAATGATATGGGAAGGAAAAGAGTGGAAAAGTATCAAAATGGAATATGGGGTGACGGATACGGAAAAAATTTATGAAACTTCGAACTAAACAAGGAAGATCCTTCAGGGATCTGTAACCTTGAGCCGTAGTGATCTGAAAGAGTCTTTCGAGTTTAGAGAGTAAGGGGTGAGAAGAAACCTGAACAAGCTTTAAAAAAAATCGATCACATAAATATTGATTGCGGAGATAAAGCGGGGGATCGACACATTCAACCTGGAGAGCATTAGTTGGGGATGATTTCATTGTTCCTGAAATTATTCTCAGACATTTAGCTTGGATTCTGGAAATTTTGACGGTGGCAGCTTTGTTACAAGGGTCCAAAAGGAAACCGCCATAATCAAAGTGGCTACGGATAATCGCGTTGTAGATTAATTTTTGAGAGTAAGGGTGAGCCCCCCACCATACTCCTGATAAGGAGCGAAGAACGTTAATACCCTTCTCACATTTTTGGGCAACATACGTCAAGTGAGGGACCCCAGTCAGTCTGGAGTCGAGAATCACTCCTAGAAACTTGACTTTATTATCAGTAGGGATAAGTTCGTCCTCAATGAGGAGATCAATATCGGGAATGGATCGTTTTTTGGTGAAAATAACTGAGGAACTCTTGGAGGCCGAAAGAGATAACCCGTGAGCGACGAGCCAATCATTTAGATATGTCAGCGCCGAGTTGAGGCGGGATTCTGCAACTGAGCAAGAGTCTACAGAAATATAGAGGGCTAAATCGTCAGCGTATTGTAGAATATTACAGAAAGGGGTAACACATCTTTCAAGATCATACGTGTATAAATTGTATAGGAGTGGGCTCATGACAGATCCCTGGGGGAGACCTTTCCATACAGTACGACTAGTAGGTGGGCAGTTAGCAATTTTGATGGATATAGATCTCTCCATGAGAAGATTGCATATAAATCGAGTCAACTTCTCAGGAATACTCAGATTTTGCATTGTTTGCCTGAGAACTGAGAGTATGACATTATCATATGCAGAGGCTATGTCAAGGAATACTGCCACCAGGTACTGTTTCTTCTTAAATGCAAGGTGAATATCAGTAACAATGATGCTTAGGCTATCCATAGTGCTCATACCCTTACGAAAACCAAACTGAGATTTAGCTAAGATGTTATTATGCTCTAGGAACCACTCAAGTCTAGTTTTTAATAGATGTTCCATAATTTTACATAGGACAGAAGAGAGAGCAATAGGTCTACGGGAGTTAGGGTCAGAGGGGTTCTTGCCAGGTTTGAGGATTGGGATTATGATTTGTTTGCTCCAAGTAGTTGGGGAGGACCCATAGTCTAAGAAGAAGTTTATTAATTCCAAATATTTAAATTTACATTTTAAGTTAGATTTAGTTAAGAAAGAGTAAGGAATCCCATCGACTCCAGGGGAAGAGTCGACAAGGCCTTCCAGTGCGCATTCCAATTCGCGCATAGAGAACGGGGCGTCCATATTCCCAGATGCAGAAATAAAGGAGGGGGGAGACGGGAGATCATCAGAATAAGGGGAGAATGGCGGAGAAAGTCTGTCGGCGAAAGCGTCTAGCCAAACTGAAGGATCATTGGAAGACACATTCTCTATATTCATAGAGCATCTAAATCTACGGATGTTTCTCCAGACTACTGAAGGGCGAGCGCGAGGAGAGAGACCTTCACAAAACAATTTCCAACCCGCTGATTTTTTCCGATTTATTGTTCTTTTAGCTCGAGCGGCTAAGTGCTTATATTTAATAAAATTATCCATCGACATGTCAGAAATGTATAGTGTTTCAGCTGCGTTTCTCTCCTCAATCACCAACGTACACTCTGAATCCCACCATGGGGGTGAGACTCTATGTTTCCCTGGCTTCTTTATAGGAATGTATGAATTTGCAGATGACAAGATGGCATCCACAAAGTTTTCATACAGTAATAGGAAATTATTAGAAGTGCATTGAGGAATTGAATCCATTTTAACATCTAACGAGGAGGAGAAGTCATCCCAGTTAGCTTTAGACAACCTGTATCGAACTAGGGGGTGGGGGTCAATGGGGGTATAAGACTGGGAAGGAAGAGATATAAGGATAGGAAAATGGTCACTCCCAAAAGTACTTGAGAGTCTTTTCCAGAGACATGAAGAAGAAAGAGAGGGGGAAGTGATAGTAAGATCAACAGCAGACTTGGGGTTCTGATGGGGATGAACTCTACGGGTAGGAGAACCATCATTAATTATACAGAGATTTAAGTTATCCAGAAGGTCAAGAAGAAGATGAGAGAAGGGGTCACACTTATAGGAACCCCAAGAGATATGGTGGGAGTTGAAGTCTCCCATGACTATAACAGGGGGAGTAAGAGAGGAAATTATAGATAGCAAAGAGGGAATAATTGAAGCTGTAGGGGATGCTATATACAAGGACAGGAAAGACATACCAAGAGCTCTAAGAGCTATGGCATTTATCTCCTGGCCATGGGGAGGGAGGGGAATTTGGGTAAAAGTAAGGGAACGCTTTACTAATAAAGCGGTCCCTGCATAACCATCGTCTCTGTCCTCCCGAAGGCACGAGTAACCAGGAACCCGAAAACGTGAGCCTGGAAGTAACCATGTCTCCGAGACGGCAGCAACAATGGGTTTATATTGTTGAATCAAGTTAAGAAGTTCTGGTTTTTTAGCCTTGATGCTTTGAGTGTTCCACTGAAGTATTTGGGGGAACATTGTTAAGGATATTGGAAATTTGTAATAACTGTTGAGCAACGTTGGTCGGTACTGAATCACTAAATTTAGATATTATATTCACAATGAGGGACAAAAGGGTTTCAATGAGGTTGTCGTTTGGGGATATAGATTGTGATGATTGAGATAGGCAGAACCCATTAGGCACTGAAGATTTTGGATCTGCAATCAGCATATTATGGGCTGATCTGTCATAACCTATAAGTGGAGGAGGTCTGGACCTTTGGGAGTACACAGTTTTTTTATGGGATGTTGAGGTTGTAGGTGCTGGAGTTGGGACTGATGGGGTTTTGAGCATTTCTGCGTAAGATCTTCCAGATGAAGGGATCTTGAAAGAGGCTTCTCCATATGAGATGTTCTCTTGGGTCATCATCATTTTTATAGATTTTTGTCTGCCCTGTTCAGGACAGATTTTGTCGGTGGCAACATGGTTGCCTGAACAGAATATGCATGTTGGGTCAATAGTCAATTCGGTACATTCTTCACCTAGATGGGACTGAGTGCATCGGAAGCAGCGGGGTTTAGAGCGGCATTGAGCCTTGACATGGCCAAAGCGAAGGCATTGATGGCATTGAATGGTAGGCAATTGGTATGTTTCTACTAGCAGGGATGTGTGGTAAGAGAAGATTCTCTCCGGCAAGACTTGGCCCCTAAAGGTTAACACAACAGACTGAGTAGGAACCCAAGAAGCAACATGATCCTGCCACTGCTTGCGGTTCAATCTGCGTGCCTTCAGGATCTCCCCGCATCCCACCGGAAGATCAACCGACTCCACAAACTCATCCATCGGCATGTCCACAGGGACACCCCTAACAAACCCCATTCGGGAAACTGCATAGGTTGGGATATATGCCTTGTATTTTTTTTGTTTCAATAATGAGTTGCTAAGGAAGTTGTTAGCGTCTTGTTGGTTACGGAATGTCACAGACATTTTATTCCTTCCTGTTTTTTTAATTCCATCCTTTTTTATGTTTTTTATATTTAGTTGGAATAGAAGTTGCCCGAATTTCAACGGGTTGAAAGAAATAGCTGCATTGTCAGCTTCCCTTTCAACCAAAACTACAAATGGGCCAATGTCTTCCTCACTGTATGTCCTAACAAGATCCCCCGTCAGGCTGGGATGAGTGTAAGTCACCACCATGGATGCCGATTGAACTCCCGGATCTGTTACAGTTTTTTTAACCAAAGTGTTCCTTTCAATTTCTTTATCCGCCCCGGGATAGGTCCTTTTTCTACTCTCATTTGGGATCTGGGGAGTGTTATCAGGAAATAAAGTCAAATCCATGCGATCATTATCCTCCACAGGATCCCTGGGCTCATTCGTCCCGCCAGGGTCCGCCGGTGGGGAACACCCATCACCCTCCATGTCCGAGGACATGGAGGGATCTAAACACACCAATACTACTCACCTGGTTAAATAATACAACCACCACCAGATAAACACAATCTCCACTCAAGGGGAGCCAATGATTAGGCAAAAATTTGGAAAAAATCCCTCTGACACGTGTGATAACCAACAGACGCGAAAGCGGAATCCACAAAATAATCATGAAATGATCGTAAAACTTACAAAGCTTTCAGTTTTTTGGTGAGGTTAGCTGTAAGCCAACAAAATCTAGAGTTAAGAAAATGTAACAATGTATATATGTAATCATTCTAAATTCGATCAACTATCCTAGAATTAGGGTAATATCCCTGATGGGGTACAGAGTTACCTACACAAAATGTTTGCATTTGTTGCAGCATGAGTATTGGTAAAGTAAACCGTTTCGTTGTTAGATATATACCTACCTGAAGTTTCAATGCGCTAAATATTTACGGAGTATACGGTTTGGAAGTAACTACTGGCTTAGTAGTTTTAGATAGTGGTGGTCGTTATTACGACAACAGATAATATAATGCGTTATTTGTGCGCAACGAGCAACACTGTTGTCGAAAACTCAAGCATCCTGTTATCCTGTTATCCTGTTGTCGTTAGTTATCGTTGCGTTTTACATTGTTGAAGTCGCGCGCTGTTGTCGACTTTGCTGCTGTTCTCAATAATGATTAGCCAATGACGCGACGCCGCCGCCGCCGCCGTCCGGCCGTCTGACCAATGGGGGGTGGGGTGCGTGCGCTCTGTTGCGTATGATAATGTTTTTAGTTGATAAAGTGATTATGATGTTTATAAATGGGAATAACTGTGTGTAAATAGAATAACAAAAATTGAAAATTTAAAAATGTATATCTAAAAAAATGTAAATAAGATCAATGAACTACTAAATACGCCGCCGGTATTACCATAATTCCAAAGTGTTTCCGGATAATCGATTATCAATTAATCGATTAGTAGGTACCTAAATAATCTAACTAATCGATTTGTTATCGATTCAATCGATATAATCGGTTAAATCCATACTATCGATTCTTATACTTGTACCAAAAATTCGATTATCGATTAGTCGATTATAATTACTGTCTCTGATGATTAAATCGATTATATCGATAGTATCGCTGGTGAGAAGCAAAACAATATAATCGATACAATCGATAGTATCGACACAATCGATTAAATCGAGGTATCGGTTTAGAATATATTGTTACGTTACAGATTACACAAAAATATAATCTAAACGATACCTCGATTTATTCAATTGTGTCGATAGTATCGATTCTATCGTATTGCTTCTCACCATCGATACTATCGATATAATCGATTTAATTATCAGAAACAGCAATTACAATTGAAAAATCGATTATAATCGATTTTATTGGTACAAGTATAAGAATCGATAGTATCGATACAGTCGATTATATCGATGCCAGATCGATTTGTTAGATTTTTTATATGTACTTAGGAGAATCGATTAATAATCGATATACCATCGATTATCCGGCAACACTCCAAATAATCAGTCTATAATTCATTCAAACAAATAGTTTCTCAAATATATTTAAATTTACGAATACGAAGTATTGACAATAATTTTGACAGTCCTATGCCTGTTTAAAGTATGAAGGGAAGAACTGATAATGAGCAAGAACATAAATAATGATATTGTCAATCTGCGATTCATTCAATTATCGTTTTACCAAACAGCAATATAACAGGATAACAGGATAACAGTTTACGACAACAGTTATTTTGAAATAACACAACAGTGTTGTTCGTTATTGCAAAACAGCCGTTATTGCCACCACTAGTTTTAGACAAACAAACCGGCCCCAATTTGGAAAAGTAGGTATTTGCAGTTTGCACTCAATCATCCGCCGCCGCCACCACTTTTGCTTTTTTTTCTTGTCAATGATAGTGATTTGCGTTAGCGATAGTCTATCGATAGTATCGTGATACTATCGTGGCCTTGAAATTCAGTCATACTATCGATAGTCCTATCGAAACTATCGACCCTTGACGATACTATCGATAGCTAAATATAAGTAATACTATTGCTAAAGACTAATAGTATCGATACTATCGATTGTATCAGTTCAAAAACTATCGATACTATCGATAGTTTTGCCCTATCGCTAGTCGAACATTTTACGATACTATTGCTTGCTCCTAAAAGGTAATATAGATAATGATTACAAAGTTCATCTATCCCATCTTTGCAGTATTCCGTAGTTAATTAATTTACTAGTTGTTTTAATTAGATTGCTGTATATTTGCGTCCCTGTGTTACCTACCAGGTGGCGTTTTTTTCCAGTCGATTGTATCGAAAACACGTCGATAGTTACTAAAACAAAACTATCGATACTATCGAAACGCGCCGATAGTATCGATAGTATCGACTTGCTTGACGCAATACTATCGATAGTATCTTACTTTGATACTGTCGAAACGCGGCGATAGTATCGACGCGGTTCAAAACTATCGCCTAATTTTCACTATGAATTTCGATATTTTCGATAGTCCTATCGAGCTATCGACCTGTTTTTAAGGTCAACTATCGATAGTTTAACATCACTGGTCAATGACAATTGTCAACGGTTTTTTTTTTTCTGTATTAAGTTTTACGGCCCTGGAATCAAGTCCTTTTAGGCCTGTCAGCGGAACGGACTACGAGTAGCATTGTAGGTTGTAGGTGGCCAGGTGGCCTCAGAACAATAACTAAAGCATAGGTGGCCAAGGGTCGGAACTAACGAGGAACTAACGCAATCAATCCAATCATTCCATCAATGTTACAATGGCGCCCCCTGTCAGTGTCATCTTGATCTAAGTGAGTGCCAAAACTGCCAAAACAACATCCAGTAGGTACAGTGCGACATAAAAAAGAAGAAAATAAATAATGGCAACATAAGTGACATATTAGAGCACTATTGCGTGTTTTGATAGACAATCCAAATATGACATTAAAGAAAACACGCAGTAGTCTGTGAATGTTGTCATCATTTAATTTCTAGACTTTCTTGCCAACCTGTAGTAGTCTATTCGGTAGTGGATCAAAGTCTCATCAAAGTGAAACTGAATAGTGTTGTGCCAATAAAATCGAGAACATTCTTTCAGTGAATGATTGTTTGTTTACATACTTTATTGTCGAAGTTATTTCTAAAGTCCTACCTAATGCTACAATATTATAGTTTGCCTACTTTTTGTAGGTCTACTTGAAAATGAGACATTTAAAGGAATTTCAACTATACCCAGAATGGAGTTGGCTAAGAGACTGCCCCAGCAATGTACAAAGACTTCTCACAAGCCAATAGCATTTAAATATTCATTTATTAATTACTGCGCCACTAATAAGTTTGTAAAACTTATAGGAATAAATTCAATAATTAATAGTTTTTAGCTTATTTTCCGTTCATTTCCTATGATTCTGTGACGTTTTCCGTCGCTAGAAGTGGGTCAAAGCATAACGTAACGATAACAAATACTGTCTAAACGAAGCTGGCTAGATGGCGTTTGTTGCGTAAGCGTTCCGCTTTCCCTTTGTTGGCCCGCCCGGTGTGTACGCAGCTTAACAACGAAGGCCAACGAGCGTGCGGAACAACGCTAAAAATCCTTCGGTGGCGTTCGTTGAGTTGGTGTGTACTCAGAGCAAATGTTACGGCCACGCTTCGGATCGCCTGCAAATGTTAACAAACAGTCGTTGGCACTCGCTAGAAAATAGGCAATCTTCCATATGCCGGCCCGGCACCGGCAGCCGCACCAGTTTAGTGAGTAAGTGAGAGACAGAGCTATAGTTCTATCTTTCATTTACCCACTAAACCAGTGCCGGGTGCCGGGCCGGCGTATGGAATAAAGCCTAAACTGTCCTATCCTAAGTCCTTCATTGCCATTCGATGACCCGGTGAGCCTGCGGTCCGTAACTATGATACCGTGTAAGAGGCTTAGTGCGAACTTGGGACTTTACACAATTCGGACCACAATAATTTCTACTCTTTGGTTTGAAAATTGTTTCACTTCAATGTCGTGCCATTGGTCGTTGTCGCTCGTGCGTTTTGCTTTTCTTAGGATTTCTGCGTTTAACTGCCCTGCCTACTTTACACCAAACATTATAAACAGTAGAGGTTCCCGCGATACAGGCTGTGCCTAGTGCGGGAGCCACAATCTAATCTTACTTTGATACCCGTGCGTGCCTGAATAGTGCATCTCCCCAACTCTAATGTATTTAGATTTATGAACACTTTTATGTACACTTTTAGGTGAAATAAATGATTTTGTATTTTGTTACTTCTACTTTTGACCCTTGCTTGTTTCCCGGACTAATAGTGGTGTGTGCGTGCCTGTTGACTTTTCGCTATTCTACTTGGACTTGATGATGACTCTACTTGGCTGATGCGCAACCACTGCGCCACAGAGGTCGTCAAAGTGACAACCATGCAAAATAAAGGAGTTTGTAAAACTGTTTGTCTTTTGTAATATTAATACTACACTATTAAACTCTTTTATTTGGCAATGTTGTCACTTTACGAACGACATCGGTCGTAGCGCGCTCGTTATCATTGTCGAGACTGCAGGGCTCGGATATCAACACGTATATCGAGTGATTTTTATATCCTTCCTTCTTTGCTCCATCCCTTAGCCCACAACTTCCGAACGGGCGGTAGTATACAAAAAATATTAATATATTGACGTTGTCTAAGCAATCTGTATGATTTCATGGTCAATATTTTTTTATTTGATTTGATATAAAATCACTCTGTATATTGAATGCGCGAGAATCAGACTCCAGGCGCAGCAACGCAAACATCTGCGACAAATTATCACATTTTTTTGTAAAGTTAATGTGTCGCAGATGTTCACGATGAGATACGCCCCGTGTTCACCTTACAGTAATTGTACAGCAGCGAGTTAAGTTTTAGTAAGGGACAGAGCTGTGCGTCAATCTCCTTCTCCTTTTTTTACATAGAAAAACGCATATCTATGTCCCTAACGCGCTACTGTATTTACTGAAATGTACACACGGCAAATCGCAACGGCGGCGTTCCGTCCGATTCGTCGGATTACGGACGGATTGTGTAAATGCCCCTTTATAGTTTATACGCTCAGTTATTAAGTAAGTGGCTGTCCACACGTTGCTCGCACTTTACACTTCAAAGCCATCCTTTACTCCTGCACTTGACACTAATCAAAATGTATACGGGCACTATTCGCCTTACTTCACTGATAAGTAAGTAATCACTCACACTTAACAGTGGCTGTCCAGTGCCTGTAGACAATGTTAAACGCTAAGAATAGCGAAACGAAATGATAACTTTTCATGTATGCGATTTGACATTTGGAATCGCTACGTGACGTCACCTTAGCGAAGCTAAATGTCAAATCGCGTACTTATAATGTTATCGTTTCGTTTCGCAACGGTTGGCGTTTCACTTTGTCTAGGGGGGCTGACATTGTTTGCAATTTACACTTTACAGCTACACTTTATACTAATCAAAATTAAAACGGGCCTTTTAACTGTTGTCGTTACGTCACCCACCTCTAGCGATGTCAAAAGACGGAAATACATGGACTATTTTACTTATTTCCTACAAGTTCTACAAACTAAATACAGACTCAGTAGTTTATGAATTAATATTTAAATGCTATTGGCCGTTGAGAAGTTTTTGTACATGTCTGGGGCAGTCGTCCATAGTAGATTTAGCCAACTTCAAATTCGATGATCTTTGACGAAGATCGACCCGTGTAAATACTGTTATAACCAGTTGGCGCGATAATTACTGTTTTTAAGCTGCCCCGTTAGCAAAACTGAGAAATGAGTATAAACTATTAATTCATCTGACTGTTCTGTTTCATTCATTTAATCAATTAAAAAATACACGCGTCACTATAGTATGATTCAGAAGCGGGCAACATTATTCGCTAAATGACATTTCAACCTGTCAACTGCCATCCAGGGGTTCCTTCCTTCCTGCTATTGTATTGGGTTGGGATTTCATTGTACTGTACCTATTGTATTGTATGTATATTCTGGTGGTACCTACTTGATTTACTTACATGCGTCTATTGGGATTGGGCATTGGGAGTTTGCTATTGCTACATAGGTACCTTCGCGGTTTATCCTATTATTTCCGATGATATGTAGGTAGGTACCTACCTGACCTGACCACCGTCCATCCTTTTCGATCGCACCATGGAAGAAGTGGATTCCATTATCCTGCATTTTCTTAAACAGTTAGACATGTAAGTTATTTA
Source organism: Argyresthia albistria (assembly GCA_963457715.1). Classification (NCBI taxonomy): domain Eukaryota; kingdom Metazoa; phylum Arthropoda; class Insecta; order Lepidoptera; family Argyresthiidae; genus Argyresthia; species Argyresthia albistria. The sequence goes on along the minus strand of OY735253.1, from coordinate 8,559,562 downwards.
TCATATCACTAACCATACAATCTATTAGTAAATGAATGCGAAAATCACCTAATAACGCTAACGCATGGTGGCCTCAAAAAGTAGAAATTTTCAAAAAAAAAATACAAGTAGGGGCTTCCGCCCCCAGAAACTCTGACCCCTACTTTAATTATTTGTTTTTACAGTAAAATATCTGATGAAATGAAAAACCTTTGTGATCTCCCAGTGGAAACAATAATTGAGTCAGCTTCAAAGTGTTTAAGTGTAATAAATCCTGGCCAGAAACTGCCTCCAAGACTACCATCAGGGATTTCACACAGAATTGAAGTTGCTGCCCAGATTGCCTCTATTTGTAAAGTAAGTTACTGCAGTACAACATGAAAGACTATTTCATGTTTCCCAAACATTTTTCAAACAAACAATGCACCAACATCCTACTAAACACCTTACAATTTTACAGGATTTAGGGTACAAGAATGATGTTGGGTACCAAACATTCCTGTACTATAATGAAAGTGAATTACGGCAAGTGTTTATGTTCCTCATTGAACATCTCCCAAGTGAGGGAACACAGAACATAACAGTTGAGCCAGCCAGCAACAAGTCTTTGTTGCTACAAGACATTGGTAGAAAGATTGAAGAGGAATTGAACTCCATTTGGATACCACCAAGCTGTAACAAAAACAACAGATCTATTATTGGTGATTTCACTTCACCTCCAGGTACTTATCACCAGAATAAATAATGATTTACCTATATGTACAATACATATAGACATCTGTTAGACTCTTGAACCACTGTAACAAAGGTGATATGAAAAAATTTACTAACCTTATTTCCATTGCAGATAAAAAAAGTAAAAACTGGAAAACTGTTGCATCACAATTTAATGAAAATGACCTAGAGCAAAAGCTTTCTCAAATGAATATCCAGATAAAATTTTCAAAGGAAGCAGAAGCAAAGGAAAACAAAATTGAAACTGAAGCCAAGACTGAGATAAACCACAGTTTAAAAGAACTTAAAGAAATGGCACTAGTTTTGAGACAGAACCTGAATGTATTGGAAAGTGAAAGAAATATCATAGATGTTGAATACCAACAGGTGATAAAATCACATTCATTTATAGGGTTCCGTAGAGAAACAAGGAACCCTTATAGTTTCGGCAAGTCTGTCTGTCTGTCTTTCTGTCCATCCATATTTCACAGCAACTTTATTCCGAAACTATTAGGACTACACAGTTGAAACTTGGTACCTATTTAAATGTATTCTGTGAACCGCTTTACGATTTTCATTAAAAAAATTAAAAAATAAGAAATTAAGGTGAGGCTCCAACATGGAACTGAAACCAATATAATTTTCTTCATCAAACCTATGTGTGGGGTTTCTATACTGTCTATAGATAGGTTTTAAATAACCGGCCAAGTGCTAGTAGGACTCGCGCACACTTGGAGAGTGTAATTAAATTAGATTTCCACATAAAAAACTAAAGTGTGATGTCATCCATGTAAACCAAATTGAATATTCTTTTAGAAAGACAGAAATTAGCAGTTTTCAGATTTTTCCCTTTACTTTTGCTATAAGACCTTGCTTCGTGCCAAATTTTATGATTCTAAGTCAATGGGAAGTACCCTCAATCAAGCAATTTCAGCAAAATTGAGACATGCGGTATCTTTTGATTGCGTTGACCTATAAGTAAAATTTTTTCATAACTTTAAGAGATCACAGACTTGAGTAATCGATATTAATTTCAACTTTATACTCCATGCGTTTCTGAGAAAAAGTCTGGCCACTTTTTTATTTAAATATTGATTGAGCTATCCTTTCTGTATGATGGATGAATGATGAACCATCTCATGAAGAAGTTTTGACTTTAAAAATATTTTTGTTGTTCCAGGCTAATAAGTCGTTTGAAAAGGTTGAGGCAGAATTGAAATATGTACAAGACATATTAAAGAACATTGGGATAGAGAATATCAATAGTGATATTGTTGGAGACAATATTTTGGAAAAAGTTCAACAAAACATTGAAAAACTACACATGAAAAGTGAGGAGCTCACATCCAATAACTTGACTATTCGAGTGGAAATTGACAAGTACACGAGCAGCAATGCTTCATCACAAGTAGGCATGATCATTATTAGGTGCATCCTCAATATTTCTAGTGTATGAACCTAATCTCACATTCTGATTATTTCAGTCGGAAAGAACCAGATGCAGAAAAACACTCATAACATTGAAAGATACTGCTAAGGCCATGAAGGAAGAATATAACAGCAAAGAGCTTCAGAGGGACATATTGAAGCGCAAGTATGAAAAACTCAAGGGAGGCAGCAAACGGTTCGAGAAACACATTTTTAACAATATATTTAGAAATACTCTAATCTAGTTTAAAATCTTATTTCTGTGTATATATTATTAGGCAGGCAGGTACCTAATGCACCAATTAATTTTACAGCTCTATTTACACAAAACGAATCCTGGAGATTATAAGTAATGTTGATAAACAAAACCTGGAAATAAGTAAGGTTTTGGAAGATACACGTCAGATACAAAAGGAAATTAACAGTCTTGAAGGCCAACTTGATAGGTGCTTCTCAATAGCAGATGAGACACTGTTTGCGGTAAGTATATTTTACCCTTAGTATACTGATTGTAAATAGCCTTATCTTTATGAAAATAATGAGTTTTGCATTAAAATTGTATATATATTAGTTTACTTTGTTCTTTCATTCCAGGATGCTAAGAAAGATGACCAGGCTAAAAAGGCTTACAAGCTATTGGCATTACTACATTCCGAGTGTAATACTATAGTGTCTCTGGTAAATGAAACAGGAGCATTAGCAAGGGAGATAGTAGATTTGGAAGATAATATCAAAGCAGAAAAGACAAAGAGAACTGAAGACACATTGGAAAAAATACAAAGTGATCTTGCTAAAATGCAAGAAGAATCCAACAAAATTTAATAGAGTTTTACCAACAAAGAGTAACTTTTCACTTGAAGAGTATCTTCTACTTTTTCATAGAATGACCTCATTTTAAACTGTCATTGTCATACAAATTATCCCCAGGATAGTTATTTTTGTTGGTAAAATCCACCCTAATACATTTTATTAATTTATACTTTTGTATCTTCTGTATATGAATAGAAAGTAATAACTTCACTTCACTCACTAGTTTCAAAGTCATTTCTTCTTTGGAAGTATTTCTGGGGGAATATAGTTTTCATCGGTTTTAGCTATTACACTCTTCTTTGTCTTTACTTTCTCCTCCATGTTTTCTTTTCGCTCTATTTCTAAATCCAACTGTTCCTCATTTTCGAAGAACCAGAGCTTCTGTTCCTCAGCTTTCATCTTATTCTGTTGCTCTTCAATTAATTCAATGCGCTTTGCCCGATCCAACCGCTGCAGTTGTTCATTTAATTTGGCTTCTCTGGTTTCTGACCATGATTTGAATAACTGTAACAAAAAGAAAATAAGAAAACACACATGTATTTTTTTGTAAATTTCAGTTCAACTACATCAGTTTAAAGTAAATAAAGTACAGACCTGTTGCTGTGCAGATATATCTTGATTCTGTGCCTTGTTGATTGCATTTTCTATTGAATTTTTTAATGCTTCTTCTAAGGGTACTTCTTCTGTGTTTACTTTACCAAGCAAGGATGAGCAATTTTCCAGCAATGCCACAGAATCTGTTCCATTTGAGACTTTACCACATTCCTGTTGCAAGAACTTCTTAACCTCGGGGTAAATTTTAAAGTGTTCTTTTGTGACTAATTTCTGAGATAGGGTAAGCAAATTTTCATATTTTTTGTAGAATAACCATCCTATCAGTTCTAAATTGTTGTTAAGGTGGTCATTTCGATTCTCAGACATCCATGCTAGAGTTTTTCCAGACAAAAGTAGAGGATCTTTCAGATCAAAATGGTCATCAAAGTAAGGATTTCTCAGGAACTTAATTCTTATTTTGATTTCATCAACTTTTTTAATTTTTTTCTTTTCTTCTGGAGCTGGCAGATCAAGAGTTTTAGGAGGTGTGTAACTTGATACAAACTTGTAGCTGGCATATTGACACAATGCTGTTGTTATAACATTTGAATATTCCTCTTGTAGCATAACCAGAGATGCCACTGTTGCTGCATCATGAATTCTCTGTGATGTTAACAATTTGTTCAATAGCATGTTAGCAGTATATGCATCAAGAAAGACACCATATATCAAAGGTTCTTTCAATATTTCAATTAGTTCCTCTACATTACCATACTCAATGTAGTTCCTGACTGTTGCATAATGTGTTGACTCAAACGTGCTGCCTGTTTCCGCTGACAATCTCAGTTTATGAAGAAGATCTCGCAGTTCATCCAGGTAGTTGCCATCCTTGATCGTATTGGCGAAAATATCGACATCAGTGGCACTAATTACACCCTTAGAAGAGTGATTTTGATCCAATAAATTATATAAATCACCCAAATTGACTTTGTTCAACACAGGCGATGAGACTCGAGCGTTCCAAGCGTCGGCACAGCTGTATGCATTAGTCAGGAAACCTCGTTTTCTTATCAACGAAGAATAAGATTTTCTGTGACGAGTAAATGTACGAAATGACTGTAGCATGGTTTTGCGTAGAATCTAAAATTTATTCTACCACTCTTTACATCAACAAAACACACTCAAACAAAACAACAAATTCAACAAACAGGCTCGTATCCGCTCGATACGAACGAAACCGAAACCTAAAGGAAGGAACCTAATACCACGGATTTATATCTAATACTAATAACTGATAACCTCAAAAAAAATAGTTGCTTTGCTTGCGTCAACTTACCCCCTGTTCCGAGTCACGCCAAAATCGATTACAGCGTATACGAACGAGGTCGTTCCGAGTTAGTTTTGTTTGGCGATACAAAACTATGTATGGCATCGGCGTCATCGTAGACGCTGTAATTAGAGATGGGCAAAAGACTCAGTTTTTATCCAAGCTTGGATAAAAAGCCGTAAAATGCCGTTTATACTGAGTTTTTATCCGAAATCGAGGCATTTTATTTTTTACTTTATGAAGTCTTGTTTTTATACAAGATCGTGGATTACTTGATAATTATGAAGTAAAGGGTGTTATGGGAGCGATTTAACACGCTTTTATTAGCTTCACTTGTATGTCTGTATGTTTGTATGTTTGTATGTAACGGAATCTTCGAACGCTCTTTTGATCCACTTCCCGTGATCCGATTGAGCTGAAATTTTGCTTACGTATGTAAGTTATATGACAATGCAATATTTTTTGACTGATAGCTGATCTGACGATGGAGACGGAAGGAGGCCAAGGGAACTCAGACGATGCAACCCTATCGAGTTTGGGCTCATATGAATCGTTTTGACGAGTACTTTGGTCCCGAATGAACTCCAGGGTCTGATGATGGAGCCGGAAGGTGGCCAAGGGAACTCAGTTAACAAACGACCCAACCCTATCGAGTTAAGGCTCATTTGATCCGTCTTGACGAGTACTTTGGTTCCGAATGAGATCCAGGGTCCGATGATGGAGCCGGAAGGAGGCCAAGGGAACTCCATTACTAAAAGACGCAACCCTATCATGTGTGGGCTCATTTGATTCGTCTTAACAAGTACTTTGGTCCCGAATGAGATCCTAGGTCTGATGATGGAGCTGGAAGGTGGCCAAGGGAACTCTCTCTCTATCTCTCTTTTACTTTTTCTCTCTTAGTCTATCTCTATCTCTATCGCTATCTCCATCTATATCTCTATCGCTATCTCCATCTATATCTGTTTCTGTATCTATATCTCTATCTCTATATCTCTCTCTATATATATCTCTTTATCTCTATCTCTATATCTCTCTCTATATCTATCTCTATCCTTCTCTCGCTCTTTCTCTCTCTCTATCTCTCTCTTTCTCTTTTTATCTCTTTCTTTCTCTCTCTCTCTATCTCTCTCTATCTCTCTCTCTCTATATATCTATCTCTATCTCTCTCTGTATATCTCTCTCTCTCTATACACGGCTACTTTTATATCACCGATGAAATTTTTACAGGCGACTTGTACTACAGTAATAAATGTATTCAATAAAAAAAATAGCTGAAAAAGTCTTACCTTACATTTAAAAAGGGGGCGGGAATTTGTCTCCAAATATTCCGAACTTATGGCCGTGAGTTGGCAGACTCGCGGTTTGGCAACGCCGCGCATCAGCTGTGCTTAGAACATTCATTTCGTTGATAACAATTTTTCCTTCCTACTTTTACGGGCTTAGGACCGACAAAACAATCAATGATGGAAGTAGGTACATACTGGTACCTATTATCTAGGTTACACTCACTAAAATCATTTGACATTAGCTCGGACAACTCATAATTATCATTACATTTTCAAAAGTGAGTTCGAAAATGAAATCTACGGCAACCGCGTAACTGTGTCAGTGCTATTGTCAAGTAATATTAGTGAGTATGCCTAAAGTTGCGCGTCCACTGCGTCGGATTCGGAGCGTAAAGGTACGAGTTGGAACCCGGCAGCAGGCAGCAGCAGCCGACAGCAGCAGCACCCGGCAGCATGACGCGGCGTCATGCATTTGTTGCTTTGTATTGTATTGGTGCGTGCACTGGATCGAAATTTCTGCGCCGGAGAGCGATATGCCTTCCGATGACGTCATCTGCCTCGTAGACTCGCCGATGCAGTGGACGCGCAACTCCTTGAGACTTGAGTCGATGACGTCATTACGGGGCGGCGCGGCGCGGCGGCACGGCAGCGTTTGAATGCTATTGTATTGTATTCCAGCGGAGTCTCAAGTTAGCTCCCACGGGTAGTAGGTAGTACATCCTGATGCTCTAAGAGCCACTGGCAAAACTGCATGCGCGGTACACTGTCTCTTTCAGTTAATTCCTGCACTTTACGGAAGTGGTACGGGTGTTGCCCGGAACTGTTTACAATTTTCCAGGCACAATACTGGCTGATGCCAAAGTGCCGTGCTGCTTCATTGGTACTACGTCGCGGATCCTCTTCAAACCAATCCAGTACATCATCATAAATGTTGTACCTCGGTCTGCCTCTACCTTGTGCGTGAAGGGGTTCAACAAATTGTCCGTACTCCAACGAGTTCTGGTACACTCGTAAAAATGTAGACTGGTTCGGAAACCTCCAACCAGGGTGAAGCTCTTGATAGAGCTTCTGCGCCGCTGGCAAACTCTCTCCAGCTAAAAAATATGCCTGTAACATCATCGTGTATTCACGAGGACCGTACTGCGAAAATACGCGCCTGCGCCGCGGAACGGCGTCGTCCCGCGGTTGTGCCATTGTGACGCGTGTGGCAACTGATACGTTCGCGGATCGACTGGGAAAGCGGAGAGTTTCAGCGAAAGGGGAAGGGAAGGGGTGAGAGGGTTAATGCCGCGTGCGCAGGCCGGGCCGCCGGATTTCTTTCTCATATTTGTAGCGCATAAGACTGGTTTTTGCTTGATCGTTTTTATTTACGCCTTGTTGTCAGACTTCGCGCGATACTGGTGGTATATCAACGATACATTAGCAATACTAAGGTGCTCACACTTTGTAAGAAAAGTAATAAAAAAAATATTATTATTTAAAAAAAAAAGTAACGATTTTTTTATTGATATACGTCGTATATCGTGTTACAAGTTGGCCCTGAAAATTTCAATGGTGATATAAAAGTAGCCGTGTATATATATCTCTCTATCTCTCTTTTTTTTTCTCTTTCTCTTTTTCTCTCTTTCTCTCTCTCTATATCTCTCTGTCTCTATCTCTATCTTTCTCTCTATATATCTCTCTCTATCTCTATCGCTATCTCTCTCTCTCTCTCCCCCTCCCTCCCTCTCACTCTCCCCCTCCCTCCCTCCCTCCCTCCCAATTGTAAATGAAAACAGGCCTAAAGTAGTTTATTACTCCGTGAATGTCTCAAGACTCGATTCACAGCGATGCACTCTTGAGTAAGGTTTCAGAATAAAGGAGATGCTTGAGAGTGAAACTTAAATTTGAGTCGGATTTACTTAATTTCAGCTTGAGACTGATCTTGAGATTCGTTCTGGAATACGACCCTTTATCAATCCAAGCTATTTTATGATATTAACTAGAGTAAAATGTTTATAGCCTCGATTTTGGCTAAAAACTCAGTGTAAATGATAAAAACTCAGTAAATACTCAATTTTGCTAAAAACTCAGTAAAATACCAAATGCTTTTTACCCAGACCGCCCATCTCTAGCTGTAATCGATTATGGCGCTAACGGCGATGTCACGGAACGCGACCCAACGTTCACACTCTGTTGCTGTTGTGTTGACGGTTTTGCTTGGACAAGGCTTGATGAATTGCTGAGCCCTGACTAGGAAGTAAGGAACGTAAGGAAGGACGCATTGCCCCTGTGGCAGGGGCAGCGATAAGCTCGCGAAAATGACATTTAGCGCCTAGTAATAGTAGTTCAATGTTTAGCGCTATAGACATTTGAGTTTGATTTTAGAGCGATAATCGCTACCCTGAAAATTGCCGTCGCAGGGGCAATTTTCCTTCCTAGATCAAGCGAAAATGACATTTAGCGCTTTAGACATTGAGTTGGATTTGGAGTGGGAGAAGCAGCGATTCCTTCCTTTGTCGGCATGTGTAGAGCAGCTCCGACCGCCCCCTCCAAACTGGGAAGCAGGAGCAGGCACAGTAGCGCCCTTTATTGTACCAAAATTTCGAATGACTCGATTCAAAATGTCCTGTCGAAGACGAAGAGATCAGATCACATGGTTCCGATCAATTCTCTTTCTAGACCCGCTGATTGATCAGGCAGGCACTCAGGGCAGGCAGGCCAGGCTGAGGGTCAGGCAGATTAAAAGCGACTATTTGGTTCGGAGTTTAGAAAAAAATACAAAAATATACAGTCATGTCTTTGTTTTCCCTTAGCAGAGGCACAGCTTTGTCCAGTCTTGTTTTTTTTTCACAAACATTGAGCACCCCACCCACATTAACTTACACTTGGCTGGTATGTTGTATGTACACTTCATATTGTATTGTGTTCTAAAGAGATGCTGTTTAAGATAAATTATAAAATGAATAATGAGTACATTTATAAAGAAACATATATTTCTTGATATTTATTTCTAGTAAATAACATAAAACTAGAAACTATTAAGTGTTTTTAACTAATTTTTATTTAATAATTTACATTTTAAATACACATTTATTGATCATTTTCAAAGTCAGCAGGATTTTTGCGGGATAATCTTTTGTGTTCCCTTTCTACACCTTCATACACCAAGTATGCACCAATCAAAGCTGAAACAAGGATAAACCAAGTGATATTACAAGAAATTTATTTTTTATTACATAGGTACTCCCAACATACCCTAAATAAGTTACAAATTACAGCAATGAATATTAATTCACTGGAATGTAACACAGAGTTCTCAAAGACTTTGAAGGCTGTTTGGGGTTTCGTTCCCAATGTTGTAGTAACTTTATTAGTGGAGGAGTAAAGGCAGACACTCCAAGTGGTGCCTGTTGGTAGCCAGAACTACTGGATCACTTTAAATGAGCCAACAAATGGAAATGCTTCCGCCCCCTTAAGTACACACTGACCGAAATTTGTACTGGGAACACTATACCCCTTCTGAGGGGTGACAGGATGAGATGATGATCCTCATTTTTCTTATTTTATTGAAATTACTTACGTGGAGCAAATCTGAAGAACGTCTCGCGGAAACGGCGGAAGATGTTGGGAAGGCCATTGGATATAGCCCCAGCAAAAGCTCGCTGTTCGTGGGGAGACAACTTGTAGTATACGATACCACGAATTTTAGCTAGTTCGCCGAAACCTTTGCCCATTTTTGCGGAAGGATGACCAAAATTATGTAATTGTAATATTTCTTCGTCGCGTCCTCGTTATTAGTAAATTGTTATCTGTGGTCGTGTCCGTCCGATAGTTGACATCTGTCAAAGTGTCAAACTCCTCTGGCACCACCAAGGCCCCTGGCTAAGGCTCTGTGGTTGTATACAAATTCAGTCCCTTTCTTTGAATTTGCAACCTTTTTATACGACTAAATATGAAAGTCAGCATTTTGGTTGCAATGACAATGCACGAGCCATCATGTGACTCCAGGAACCGTGTACTACTGAACTTGTTCACTTAATGGTGTTTTGCAACCTTTTTATTCAACCAAATAGAAAAGTTCACTATTTGCCCGTAAGTGACGTATCGTAATATACTTTTTAATTTTATTGGACTTTCTAAGCTATGAGCTGTCACTGTCCGTATTATTATGTAAACATAACCACGAATTATTTTGAAATCATCAATCAGTTAATAGAAAAGTTTATTTTATTGTGTTTCTTGGCTAAATTATCGTCCATCTATCTCCACCCAATAATCAATAAAGTCTTGTGCTTAAGTGGCTGTAAGTGCCGCGTATGTAACAGGAAAAACCATACGGGATACATATTATTTCAATCGGTGAGTTTAGCCCAGATTTCTAATAGATATCTCCCTGGACCTATTGTGGAAACACGTAAAAGCTATAAACTTTATAAATCATCCATGGTTTCCTACGCTGGAGTTATCTATCTCGGCTTTTTATCAAATTTCTGAAATGTTTTTATTCCGAAGTATTGTCGATAGAGATGGGAACAAGATGACATCTTTTGTAAATATCGATAAATTTATTCCAGTCAATTTATGGACTTCAGAGTTGACTTTAGATACATGGTCATATTACATACGACTTCTACTTTACTCATACATTACCATTGCCGTTAAATTAAGAAAGAAGAAAGAATTTGGTTTATAAAAACGCTTTTGTAGTTGATGCCCTTAAATAAATCAAAGCTGTCATTTTGAGATATTTCTCATACCGGAGAGCGACCTAATAATACGGGCCTAAGGTTTTGAAATCAGAGGAGATCAGAAATTATCTTGTATTTATCTTGATTACAGGCTCCAACCTCGAGATAAAGTTCAAAACCTATGAAAAAAGCAGAACAAAAGATTGTTGTGGACACTGAAGTACTTAAAATTACAAATTAATTACAATCAGTGTAGTGGACAACATGTTCCGGAAAACACAACGAGATATTGAGAAGAGGCAGCTGAATGTGAATTAAATTAAATAAACCTTACGTATACGAAATTAATCATACTTTCATTTTCAACACAACTTAAAGTTTGGCAGAAAATAAAGATTTTTGGCAATATTTTCTGACTACTTACTAACATTTCATTACTAAGATTTCATCAAATAATGATACTTCCTTGTTAATTTTTCAGCAATATCTTCATAATTTTAAATACGCTGATGATAAATAAAGTACTGAGGTACCTGACATACCTACATAGCTGCCCCCTTATTCGCTAACTCATTGATAAGCCGACTTATTTTGATATTCTTTGGTTACACATTAATTGAAGGACACCAATAGCTTCTTCATTTTTACGGATCATTATTGAGTGATCATCACTGACTTAGCGTATAAGGGGGCTGAATTTTGTTTTGGTAAGATGCAATCTAGAGCAACCTTGATATCTGTCAACATAGGCAGATTCATTAAGTATTTGTAGTTGGATATTTAAATATAATAAAGAGTTATTAATGGTCCGCATGGATTTGATATGCACATTACCATTCTGCGGGGCTTCTCATGATTCATCATCATTTTGATAGTTATTAGCACATACTATCGATATATTTTATCGTCATTTTTATCGTATTCCCATCACTTTCGTGAAGCAAGACAGGCAGATAAGGCCGTATTCGATTGCGTTTAGAGGACGTTTAAACTGACTTGACATTTGTCTCGCTCTTACACATCAGTTAGGGCATAAACGAATGTTGAGATAGACTCGTTTCTGATAACTGCTATTTTTAGGCTACTTCTATGCTTTAGTTATTGTTCTGAGGGCACCACAGTCTGGCACGGGCTCACAGAGTAATAGGTAGTAATTATATAAAACAAGGGCTCAGGGGAACTCAGGCTCGGGATCGAGACCCGGGAGTGGCTCGGGCACGGTCCATACTACGGTCGACGTTCATGTCGTAATTGGGCCGCGACTGAAATTCTGCGACCCACGACTCACAAAATTACGCTCGTCTGGCTTCACCCATACGCTGTACGTGTAATTTTGGTATTAGGTCTAAACACACTATGCTGAAGTTACGCGACCGAAGTTCCACGGCTGATTATACGTTTCGACGTATTCGGCTGATATGACACACCATAAGTACCGAACTTACCGAGTAGTTACGTTACTTAGTTGCCGCTGAACTTACACCCGACCGAAGTTACGCTGTACGCTATATATAACGCAAGGTAATTTCGGCGTCTAATCTAAACCATAGATAGGCAGATAGGAGGATGCAAACTCTTTAGTCTAAACACATACACAGACACACTATGCCGAACGTAATTTCGGCTTTGTGTCTTCGTCAATAATTCAAGCGTACGTAATCATGCCGAACTTCGGTCGCGTAGCTTCGGCATAGTGTGTTTAGACAAATATATTGTGTTGTCGTGTCGAGGCGTAATCATGCTGAACTTCGGTCGCGTAACTTCGGCATAGTGTGTTTAGATTAGACATTATAGACCCTATTGCCGTGCCGGGCCGCGGCCGGCCCGGATGGAAAAATGCCTATTCTGTTCTACTATTCTATTCTATTTTTGTTTTTGGCACTTTGTTGCCTATCGACTCGTTCATCTGAGTAAAGGTACGAGTTGGAACCCGGCAGCAGGCAGCAGCAGCCGACAGCAATACTGGTTTCTATGCATTTCTATGAAATACCCTACAAACCCGGCAGCATTCAGCTCGGCAGCATGCTGCCGGCCGGGCAGCCGACTGCATGCTGCCCGACTGCAGACCAGTAGTGCCCGACAGTAGTGCTCTCTCTCTCTCCCGCTCCCGCGTCGGCTGGTTGCTGTCGGCAGTTGCTGTCGGCAGTCGGGTTCCAAATCATAACCTCGGCAGCATGTCGCCGCGTCATGCTGCCGGGTGCTGTTGCTGTCTATTCTATTCTATTTTAGTTGCTGTCGGCTGCTGCTGCCTGCTGCCGGGTTCCAACTCGTACCTTGAGGCACACCTCGGACACTCCATAGAACGCTCGTAAAATAATCACCTATTACTACTACATAACCAAATGATGTTTGTATACGTGCAAATGTGTGCGTAAACTTTGCTAGGGCTGGTGGCGCGGCAAATGCAGCAATATTAAGGCTCTGGGGGTTGCCAGATTTTTTCATGGTTTGGGCGTGGCCTAGCTTTTCCCGCCGCGCAGCCATGCCTCACTCCGCATCACGAGATCGCGACGCCGGAAACCAAAGTTTCAGAACAACGGTATGGTAGTGCGTGTCAATGATAATTATAAGATTATGATCTAGATACATGTACCTACCCCACCTACACATCAGATTTTATTGTTTATGTATGTACCTGACTACCTGTCTCTTGAAATGTAAACCTCACTTGTTCATAATTGACTTGTTACATAGTGAAATCTTCAATTGACTTAATTATTAAATCAAAATTTTTGTTTAATTTTATGTATAGCTGTGGATTTTTGTTCAATAAATAAATAAAACATGTATGGACGTACCTATCGTTCAAATTAAAATATATCAAAGCATTACGCCCTGTTTCCATTTAGGAAGACAGTCTGAATTATATATAACCTATTTGATCTACTAACTGCTATGCGTATTACCGAGTGATGTTTTATTGTAATATGACGCTTTTTTAGGAAAACATCTTGGATATAGGTATACTTTGCGTCACATAAAATAACCGGCCAAGTGCGAGTCGGACTCGCGCATGAAGGGTTCCGTACTATTATCTATAAAAAACCCCAAAAAAAAACACGTTAGTTGTATGGGAGCCCCCCTTAATATTAAATTTCGTTTGTTTTTTAGTATTTTTTGTTATAGCGGCAACAGAAATACATCATCTGTGAAAATTTCAACTGTCTAGCTACCACGGTTTATGAGATACAGCCTGGTGACAGACGGACAGCGAAGTCTTAGTAATAGGGTCCCGTTTTGCACCCTTCGGGTACGGAACCCTAAAAACGCTGGAGGCGATGGAGCGGTGCATGGCAATAGCTTCCTTATATGTATGGGTACACTGGTGTAATTTGCGGAAAAGAATGTGGTAATATGCATGGCAATAGCGTCTTTACCTGCATGAACAAATTGGCGTAAATCGCCTACCACTGCAGCGTTCTTTTTAGATGATTATATCTATATTCATAAGGATGAGCAACTTATGATATGTGCTAAGAGAGTTCATGACTGGTTACCTAGAACTAACATGTGACAATGTTTCCGTTTGGTAGGTAGTTGTTTCCGTTAGGTAGTATTCATGAATTTCGATGGTTTTCTCATAGAATTTTCCACACAAAATTAGATACTTTTTCTCAGAGCATAGAGTTTACTTTTACATGAGCATCTAAACTATCGAATGTCAAAACGAATGAAACCACTCACGCTTCACCACTACCTCGATTATCGATTGTTTTAGGATTATTCGAATACTTTGAATGATTTCTACAATCGAGTGGCTTAGCGATTGTTATTCACAATCGTGCAACAGAGTGGCAAGTATAAGTTGGCGTTCCTGTGGCGGCGCCTCCTACACACTTTTATCGCCGCCGACAAAAAGTCGCCGCCATCTTGAACATTTTCGTTACTGGTCTGATTTGCTTCAAAATCGATACCTGAAGATCTGGTTGGAGTCCAATTATGATTCTAAAGTAAGACTTTGAAAAAAGTCGCCGCCATATTGATCTTTTTTGTAATGTACTAGGCCGATTTGCTTCAAGATCGATTCTAAGGATGCGGTTGGAGTCCAATCATGATTCTGTAGTCAGATTTAGAAAAAAGTTGCCGCCATCTTGAACTTTTTCTAACTATAGTCTATTCGTGATAAGAATGAAGTGGAGTCATCACTGTCCGGCGGCTTAGCCACGCCACAGATTAATAATGGCCACGCCCCGTAACCAATCAAATCGTTTCCTCTTATCAAGCCAAGTTCACAGTGACCGGTTGAAGGCAAACTTTCAAACGCGACGGTTGTGTCCTGTCCATTTTAATTTTAATTTCACAACATTCTTATCACGAATAGACTGTAGACGGATTTGTTTCAAAATCGATATCTAGGAATGCGGTTAGAGTCGAATCATAATTCTGAAGTCAGATTTTGAAAAAAGTCACCGCCATCTTGAACTTTTTAGTTATTGGTCTGATTTGCTTCAAAATCGATATCTAAGGATGCGGTTGGAGTATATTCATGATTCTGAAGTCAGATTTTGAAGTTTTGTGCCGCACCGGCTTCAAACTGGTATTTTAAGCCCCGCTATAGCTATTGCTATGTGATATCAAATTTGAATTTTGCAATATGGGTATGGTTTTCGAGGTATTTTGGGGTTCTAGTGACGAATATAGAGTCCATTTTGCATTTCAAGATGGCCACCGCGCCTAATTTAAATTTTGTAATGTGGGTATGGTTTTCGAGGTATTTTGGGTTTCTAGTGACGAATTAGGGGTCCATTTTGCATTTCAAGATGGCTGCCGCGCCAAATTTCTGTTTGCAATATGGGTATGGTTTTCGAGGTATTTTAGGGTTCTAGTGACGAATTAGGGGTCCATTTTGCATTTCAAGATGGCCACCGCGCCAAATTTCTAATTTGCAATATGGGTATGGTTTTCGAGGTATTTTGGGGTTCTAGTGACGAATATACAGTCCATTTTGCATTTCAAGATGGCCGCTGCGCCAAATTTCTATTTTGCAATATGGGTATGGTTTTAGAGGTATTTTAGGGTTCTAGTGACGAATTAGGGGTCCATTTTGCATTTCAAGATGGCTGCCGCGCCAAATGTCTGTTTTGCAATAGGGGTATGGTTTTCGAGGTATTTTAGGGTTCTAGTGACGAATTAGGGGTCCATTTTGCATTTCAAGATGGCTGCCGCGCCAAATTTCTGTTTGCAATATGGGTATGGTTTTCGAGGTATTTTGGGGTTCTAGTGACGAATATAGAGTCCATTTTGCATTTCAAGATGGCCACCGCGCCAAATTTAAATTTTGCAATATGGGTATGGTTTTCGAGGTATTTTAGGGTTCTAGTGACGAATATACAGTCCATTTTGCATTTCAAGATGGCCGCTGCGCCAAATTTCTATTTTGCAATATGGGTATGGTTTTCGAGGTATTTTAGGGTTCTAGTGACGAATTAGGGGTCCATTTTGCATTTCAAGATGGCCACCGCGCCAAATTTCTAATTTGCAATATGGGTATGGTTTTCGAGGTATTTTGGGGTTCTAGTGACGAATATACAGTCCATTTTGCATTTCAAGATGGCCACTGTGCCAAATTTCTATTTTGCAATATGGGTATGGTTTTCGAGGTATTTAGGGTTCTAGTGACGAATTAGGGGTCCATTTTGCATTTCAAGATGGCCACCGCGCCAAATTTCAATTTTGCAATATGGGTATGGTTTTCGAGGTATTTTGGGGTTCTAGTGACGAATTAGGGGTCCATTTTGCATTTCAAGATGGCTGCCGCGCCAAATTTCTGTTTGCAATATGGGTATGGTTTTCGAGGTATTTTGGGGTTCTAGTGAGGAATATAGAGTCCATTTTGCATTTCAAGATGGCCACCGCGCCAAATTTAAATTTTGCAATATAGGTATGGTTTTCGAGGTATTTTAGGGTTCTAGTGACGAATATACAGTCCATTTTGCATTTCAAGATGGCCGCTGCGCCAAATTTCTATTTTGCAATATGGGTATGGTTTTCGAGGTATTTTAGGGTTCTAGTGACGAATTAGGGGGTCCATTTTGCATTTCAAGATGGCTGCCGCGACAAATTTCTGTTTTGCAATATGGGTATGGTTTTCGAGGTATTTTAGGGTTCTAGTGACGAATTAGGGGTCCATTTTGCATTTCAAGATGGCTGCCGCGCCAAATTTCTGTTTGCAATATGGGTATGGTTTTCGAGGTATTTTGGGGTTCTAGTGACGAATATAGAGTCCATTTTGCATTTCAAGATGGCCACCGCGCCAAATTTAAATTTTGCAATATGGGTATGGTTTTCGAGGTATTTTAGGGTTCTAGTGACGAATATACAGTCCATTTTGCATTTCAAGATGGCCGCTGCGCCAAATTTCTATTTTGCAATATGGGTATGGTTTTCGAGGTATTTTAGGGTTCTAGTGACGAAATAGGGGTCCATTTTGCATTTCAAGATGGCTGCCGCGCCAAATTTCTGTTTTGCAATATGGGTATGGTTTTCGAGGTATTTTAGGGTTCTAGTGACAAGTTAGGGGTCCATTTTGCATTTCAAGATGGCCACCGCGCCAAATTTCTAATTTGCAATATGGGTATGGTTTTCGAGGTATTTTGGGGTTCTAGTGACGAATATAGAGTCCATTTTGCATTTCAAGATGGCCACCGCGCCTAATTTAAATTTTGCAATATGGGTATGGTTTTCGAGGTATTTTAGGGTTCTCGTGACGAATATACAGTCCATTTTGCATTTCAAGATGGCCGCTGCGCCAAATTTCTATTTTGCAATATGGGTATGGTTTTCGAAATATTTTAGGGTTCTAGTGACGAATTAGGGGTCCATTTTGCATTTCAAGATGGCTGCCACGCCAAATTTCTGTTTTGCAATATGGGTATGTTTTTCGAGGTATTTTGGGGTTCTAGTGACGAATATACAGTCCATTTTGCATTTCAAGATGGCCGCTGTGCCAAATTTCTATTTTGCAATATGGGTATGGTTTTCGAGGTATTTTAGGGTTCTAGTGACGAATTAGGGGTCCATTTTGCATTTCAAGATGGCCACCGCGCCAAATTTCAATTTTGCAATATGGGTATGGTTTTCGAGGTATTTTGGGGTTCTAGTGACGAATATAAAGTCCATTTTGCATTTCAAGATGGCCGCTGCGCCAAATTTTAATTTTGCAGTATTGGTATAGATTTCGAGGTATTTTAGGGTTCTTGTGGCGAATTAGGGGTCCATTTTGCATTTCAAGATGGTCACCGCGCCAAATTTCTATTTTGCAATATGGGTATGGTTTTCGAGGTATTTTAGGGTTCTAGTGACGAACGAATTCGCGTTTATTCCCAGTAGTACACACCCCGCCGTCCACACTGTTACGGTATGAAAAAAAAATCCCATACGGTAACAGTGTTGACGTAGGTATGGGACTTTTTATTCCCCAGTAGTTCCGTTGGTTGCAGTTCATTGCGTGTTGAAAAATTGTGTCGATTTTGAAGCAAATCGGTTCAGTAACAAAAAAGTTCAAGATGGCGGCGACTTTTTTGATATTTGACTTCAGAATCATGATTGGACTCCAACCGGATCCTCCGATATCGATTTTGAAGCAAATTGGTTGAGTAACAAAAAAGTTCCAGATGGCGGCGACTTTTTTTAATATTTGTGTTCAGAATCATGATTGTACTCCAACCGCATTTTCAGATATCGATTTTGAAGCAAATCGGTTCAGAAACAAAAAAGTTCAAGATGGCGGCGACTTTTTTAATATTCGACTTCAGAATCATGATTGGACTCCAACCGCATCCTCAGATATCGATTTTGAAGCAAATCAGTTCTGTAACAAAAAAGTTCAAGATGGCGGCGACTTTTTTGATATTTGACTTCAGAATCACGATTGGACTCCAACCGGATTCTCAGATATCGATTTTGAAGCAAATCGGTTCGGTAACGAAATAGTTCAAGATGGCGGTGACTTTTTAAATATTTGACTTCAGAATCATGATTGGAATCCAACCGGATCCTCAGGTATCGATTTTGAAGCAAATCGGTTCAGTAACAAAAAAGTTCAAGATGGCGGCGACTTTTTTAATATTTGACTTCAGAATCATGATTGTACTCCAATCGCATCCTCAGATATCGATTTTGAAGCAAATCGGTTCAGTAACAAAAAAGTTCAAGATGGCGGCGACTTTTTTGATATTTGACTTCAGAATCATGATTGGACTCCAACCGGATCCTCAGATATCGATTTTGAAGCAAATCGGTTCGGTAACAAAATAGTTCAAGATGGCGGCGACATTTTTAATATTTGACTTCAGAATCATATTTGGATTCCAACCGCATCCTCAGATATCGATTTTGAAGCAAATCGGTTGAGTGACAAAAAAGTTCAAGATGGCGGCGACTTTTTTTTAATATTTGACTTCAGAATCATGATTGTACTCCAACCGCATCCTCTGATATCGATTTTGAAGCAAATCGGTTCAGTAACAAAAAAGTTCAAGATGGCGGCGACTTTTTTGATATTTGACTTCAGAATCATGATTGGACTCCAACCGGATCCTCAGATATCGATTTTGAAGCAAATCGGTTCGGTAACAAAATAGTTCAAGTTGGCGGCGACTTTTTTAATATTTGACTTCAGAATCATGATTGGACTCCAACCGGATTCTCAGATATCGATTTTGAAGCAATTCGGTTGAGTAACAAAAAAGTTCAAGATGGCGGCGACTTTTTTAATATTTGACTTCAGAATCATATTTGGATTCCAACCGCATCCTCAGATATCGATTTTGAAGCAAATCGGTTGAGTGACAAAAAAGTTCAAGATGGCGGCGACTTTTTTTTAATATTTGACTTCAGAATTATGATTGTACTCCAACCGCATCCTCTGATATCGATTTTGAAGCAAATCGGTTCAGTAACAAAAAAGTTCAAGATGGCGGCGACTTTTTTGATATTTGACTTCAGAATCATGATTGGACTCCAACCGGATCCTCAGATATCGATTTTGAAGCAAATCGGTTCGGTAACAAAATAGTTCAAGTTGGCGGCGACTTTTTTGATATTTGACTTCAGAATCATGATTGGACTCCAACCGGATTCTCAGATATCGATTTTGAAGCAAATCGGTTCGGTAACAAAATAGTTCAAGTTGGCGGCGACTTTTTTAATATTTGACTTCAGAATCATGATTGGACTCCAACCGGATTCTCAGATATCGATTTTGAAGCAATTCGGTTGAGTAACAAAAAAGTTCAAGATGGCGGCGACTTTTTTAATATTTGACTTCAGAATCATATTTGGATTCCAACCGCATCCTCAGATATCGATTTTGAAGCAAATCGGTTGAGTGACAAAAAAGTTCAAGATGGCGGCGACTTTTTTTTAATATTTGACTTCAGAATTATGATTGTACTCCAACCGCATCCTCTGATATCGATTTTGAAGCAAATCGGTTCAGTAACAAAAAAGTTCAAGATGGCGGCGACTTTTTTGATATTTGACTTCAGAATCATGATTGGACTCCAACCGGATCCTCAGATATCGATTTTGAAGCCAATCGGTTCGGTAACAAAATAGTTCAAGTTGGCGGCGACTTTTTTGATATTTGACTTCAGAATCATGATTGGACTCCAACCGGATCCTCAGATATCGATTTTGAAGCAAATCGGTTCAGTAACAAAAAAGTTCAAGATGGCGGCGACTTTTTTTATATTTGACTTCAGAATCATGATTGGACTCCAACCGCATCCTCAGATATCGATTTTGAAGCAAATCGGTTGAGTAACAAAAAAGTTCAAGATGGCGGCGACTTTTTTTAATATTTGACTTCAGAATCATGATTGGATTCCAACCGCATCCTCAGATATCGATTTTGGAGCAAATCGGTTGAGTAACAAAAAAGTTCAAGATGGCGGCGACTTTTTTTTATCAACTTTTATCTCAGCTTGGCAGGCATAGCACATGTTGTTCATTGTGTAAAGTTGCTTAGGACGACCGCTAGGGGCGCCACTGTCAACCTTATAAAGTTTCTTCTGATCTCCGCTGATATAGAGACGGCAGCACTCAGACAACGATGAGCAAAGAATGAAAAAGTGGTAATGGGGCCAATTCTCTAGGGCACACTCACTAAAATTACTTGACAATATTAGCTCCGACGCTCTTACGCGGTTGCCATAGATTCCATTTTCGAACTCACTTTTGAATTAGTTCATCAGTACATTAAAATAATTCAAAAGTGAGTTCGAAAATGGAATCTATGGCGACCGCATAAGAGCTGTCGGACTTAATATTGTCAAGTAATTTTAGTGAGTGTAACCTAGAGAATCGGCCACACTGTCTGTGAGGATCGAACTTGGATCACTTGTGTTACTCAGTGCTGGCCCAAAACGATAACAATCCGAGCCATTGCTGATACTAAGAACCGATTCGAATATTGGCATATGATCGTGCGGGCATTTACGTTGTATTGATTGTGCAGGTAATTTGGAATAATAATTGAAACAAAAAGTAAACTTTAGAAAAAACCGACTTCCACAAACCCTATTTGATTAGATTGAGTTTAATACAAACTGTAACTCCTAATCCCCAATTGGGGAATTATTTTGTCAAATCCCATCTCAGTGCTACCCCACGCTACTAAGGAACCTCTGTACAAAGTTTCATGGCTCTAGGTCCACCGGTTTAGGCTATGCGTTGCCTGCCTGTCAGCCACGCATTGTATTTGTACCTAGTATTGAGCAGGTCTGGTGGCCATATGTGGTCTTCATTATCAGTTCCGCATCACAATATCATTATGCTTATCATGAGTAAATACACGAGTTATTATGAATAATTGAAACAAAAAGTAAGCTAATACCCGATACTACGCCATACCCATATTGCAGAATAGAAATTTGGCTCGGCAGCCATCTGGAAATGCAAAATGGACCCCTAATTCGCCACTAGAACCCTAAAATACCTCGAAAACCATACCCATATTACAAAATGAACTCCAAATTCAGATTAGCTCGATGGCACCATATTTCTAAAGGACTTGTCACAACGAACCTAATGAGATGAGTATGAGAGTAGATAAATAGTGTATGAACTAAACATGGTGTGAAACTACACATAACTAGGTATTAAAACTCTCGTGGGATACTATCAAAAACACCCACTCGTGTTTTAATACCCCTCATTATGGAACAGTTTCATAAACTACTATTTCAATCCTACTGACTACCAGTAAGACACCGTACTACCAATTTTCAGGAGTATCAAGACGAATCCCATAAATTTTTTAGGCTTTGGCTACTTTTGAGGAGGAAAAACCGTATTTTATTATGCCATGACGATGCCGCGTAGCAATTATTTTATGACTGACTTTTATTGAGACGAGCGACACAACCTCTCCCTTCGAGAGCCTAAGCGGTAATGCCTCCCGTCGCCTTCGCGCATACCCGCATGCAATTTATTTCAGCGCAAGTGATAAAATGAAGATTGATTCGAAATCGCCGATTAATTCTAAAATGTTAAACACTAAACTTTAGGATATTTCGATTACCTATTTTTAGACACAAGAATCAAACCAATATTCCTCGTAGAACTGCTGGAATAACTCGATTTAGGTAAAAAAGGACTATTCGTTTATATTTTTTTTCATATACTTTATGATGACATTATGATCTTTTCAAACACTAAATTTTTAGGTAAGGGACTATTTTATAACATATATTTTTTCTGGATTCAGAAAGTGTCTCAATCTGCTGGAATAACTCAATCTGTTGGGCATTTTAGCTGGACGGGCGCCTTAAAGTATACGCGTCGTCACTCGTCCGGCGTTCAGCCCTGTCTATTAATCCTTTAACCAATCTTTTGACGCCAGGGGTGGGGTGCGGTATCTGAATCAGCGCGGGGAAGGGAGTGGCCGTTCTGTACGGAGTACTATTATCTCTTCCTTCTGTGCTTGCTTGAAGGTCAATGACACATATAACATAAATGAATGAAGCTTTTGACTCCTTCGATTGATTCCGCGCCCGGCAGCCGAGCTGATTCCGCGCCCGGCAGCCGAGCTGTACGGTCGTCTCCACTCGCGCTCCCCCGTTGCCACCCCGGCAACCAGTTTTCCCTCTCCCGCGTCCGCGCCCGCGCCCGCGTGAGAGACCGCTCTCTCTCTCCCTCGCACACCCGCCGAGACCGTCCCGGTCGAGGCAGGTAGTAGCGACCGCCGCGAGTTCTGTGAAGTGACTGTGCTTAGTGCCCTCTCTTTGGATTGGTTCCGGCAGGTCGTATAGTATATTTATTTTTATCACACCTGCTCTGAAAATACATACTAATTATACCAATTAGAGGGAAGAAACGCCTTTATCCCGCCCTTCAAATCCTTTCATCCCAAGGTATGAAAGTTTGTATGAAAATCCTTCCGACCCAAGGGCGGGAAGTATGTATGAAATTCCATTACATACCCGGTTTTTTTTTATTTTTATTTGTCAGCAGCTGTCAGCAGTCATACATACTGCAAAGAGACTTTAACTGTCTACTAATTAAATTTCAAGTAAATTGTTACTGGCCACATACAGTTTTTTTTTTACCAGTTACCAACCTCCTTGGTGCATACAGAAAATTAAAAACGAAATTATTTTTGTATACAAAACGCGCGGAATCACGGAAGAAGTGGCTGCATGACCTTATGATCTTAGCCTACTCCATGCAGAAACGGGCGAATAAAAAAAGGAAAAGCCCGCGCATTTTCGCAAAAACTTCGATTGATTTAGCATTTCTATGCATTTATGTCTATAATTTTCCTCGTAGGTGTTATAAAAAGCACTATACATACCTCAGGATAAAGTACAGTTCCATACCTCAAATGGTTTGCGCCCCTCGCAAGCTCGTGGCGCAAATGCCATAATCTCGGTATGGAACTGTCACTTTCTTCCCTCTGAAGTAATGTACTATTATTCTGTCTCCCTTGTCCCCCTTGTCCCCCCACTGTCTGTTTTCTGTCTGTTATTTATATTATTTGTGTTTGTTTATTCACCTCGGGCCGTCTGGACTGAGACGGATACGGTCAGAGACTCACTGAGGTACACACCACACGTAGCTGTTCCCACAGATATTCATTACTCACCTCTCCCTGTGTGCTTTGAGCCACAGGGAGGATTGATTTACAACTAACCATGGCCTCCGACATGTCATACGCCGCCCAAGTTATTAAGATCCTACAGGCCAAGCCCCTTCTAAAGAGCTATTTTGATGAGCTCATGCTTCCGAGCCCGCCCCAGAACCCGCTATTATGCACTATTACTCGAAAATACCCCCCGTCTAGCCCCTCAACATACTCAAGCGTAGGGTCAGTTAGCCCGATTACTATTCCCCTATCGGCAAACCCCAGCCCTAGCCAGTCCCCCGCCACTCTTTCCCCCGCAGCTCAAGGCGGTTCGACCCCGGCCAACTGCTCCCCGTACTCTGCCCCCGCCCTCAGCCCATTGTCCTCCGGCCCAGCTTTTAGCACGCCAGACTCCACCCATGCTGTTAGTGACAACGATGACGGAGACCACGACGTCACCGTTGTCACGAACAACAAGAAGCGGAAGAACCGTTCTTCCGAGTCTCCACTTAGCCCCGAGGCTAAGCAGAGCAAACCCTCGTTCTCGCCGTTAATGACTCCGCGCAGTCAGCCAATCGCCGCACCCCGGACTCTAGTCCTTCAAAGTCCGCCCTCACCCGCAAACTCCGCGGAACCCACCGTCCTCGCTACCCCCGCGCCCCGCACCCGCCCTCCACCCCCCATCACTATCAGGGAAGAAACTGCCTGGACCCGGGTCTGCATTCATTTGCAGAAAAATAGTATTAAGTACCGCTCAGCGGCCACACCAGCCGGAACCCGAGTCCAGGTGGAGGACTCCAATGCCCACCGTCTAGTGACCAAATTCTTAAGGGAAAACCGAATAGGGTACTTCTCTTATTCTCTTCCCGAAGAAAAGGCATACAGGTATGTCATCCGCCCCGTCCCCGCTATCCTCTCCGTCTCAGCCATTAAGGCTGATCTTTTATCCAAAAATTTCCCAATCACAGAGGTGCATAGAATGCACCGACCTAACAGGCCCTATCAGCAGAGCCTCCCATTCTCAATGATCCTCGTGGTCGCCGAACACACGGCGGCTGCGAGAGATCTAGCCCCCCTTAGATCCCTGTGTGGCCTCTCAGGCCTCACAGTTGAAAGCCCCTCATCCCGCGGCACTTTAAAGCAATGCTTTAATTGCCAACTCTATGGACACGCACAGAGTAAGTGCACAGCCCCCCCCCGTTGCGTTAAATGCGCAGGCAATCATGCCACCCCCGCCTGTCAGAAAGACTCGGCAACTCCTCCCACCTGCGTGCTGTGCGGGAATGTCGGACACACAGCCAACTATGGCGGGTTCCCGGCACGCCCGGGCAACAACCGCAGATGGGAACATAGCCAGAGTCTCCTCCAACGGCCCCTATTAGCACCCCACCCCTCACGCCCCTTATACAGGCCCAAACCGCTCGTCATTTTCCCAACAGTTTACCCACCAGGTTGCGGCTACGGGCCCAGACCGCGCCCCTTACATTATCAACGTTACATCCCACAGCCCGGCTACTCTTATAGATATATCCCCAGTCTTCTAGACCCCCCCCAACCCCAGCCCCCAAACTTCGCCTCTTACCGGCCCCGTACATATGCCACCGTGGCATCCTCAACCCCTTTCTCTCATCATGGATAGTACAACCATCCAAGTAAACTCAGTAGCCGGGCGCCACAAGCCCCGCGACCTCATACTAGCCCTCTACAACGCGGACTCCCTTCTTAAACAGCGAGGAGAAGTCGCCGACCTCCTCAATAGGCAAAAGATAGATATCCTAGCGGTACAGGAAACCTATCTTAAACCTAAACACAGGCGCTTTAACATAGCCAACTATTCCCTCCTCCGTAATGACCGCTTACCGACACCGACCCACCCCAAAGACCTCAAAGGAGGCACAGCCATCTATTATAAGAAATCCCTTCATATATCCGCTATGGACACCCCCCCATTAGAAAAATGCGAGGCTACAGTCATCCGCGTCGCAATGTCAGGCCATAATCCCATCGTTATAGCATCTGTCTATCTGCCAGGTGGACAGACGATGCTATCCAACGACATCAAGGCCCTCTTAGATCTAGGCAATACAGTCATCCTAGCCGGTGACTTCAACAGCAAGCACCGGGAATGGAACTGTTATGAGACTAATACAAACGGACGGACCCTACAGAGATTACTAGAACCCTCAGAGGACTGCCAAGTCATAGCTCCTTATGCCCCTACTCACTACCCGTGCACAGCAGGCTATAGACCAGATGTCCTATCCTACTGTATCTTCAAAAACATTAGCCTCCCAGTCAGAGACATAGCAGTACTCAGCGAGCTTCACTCGGACCACAGACCAGTCATTTACTATCTCGGCAGGCAATTCGACCGACCGACTGAAACCAGGACAGTTATTAACAACCGTAAATTCAATCAAACCCTCAGGAAACCAGACCCCAGACTAGACATTACATCCGATATTGAAAATAGAGCCCAACTAGAAGCCAAAATCTCTGATGTAGGCAGCAGTCTCAACGAAGCCCTAACCGGCGCCTCCGTCGAGGTACCGGTGAAGGCCAACCACCGCTTCGAGCTCCCCGGAGACCTGAGACTGCTGATTACAGCAAAGAATGCGGCTCAAAGAGATTATGATAACTGTCCCGCAGACAATCTTAGAATGCGAATGCGTCGCCTCCAGCGGGAGGTTACCAAACGCATGCGAGAGTTCAAGGGCACGCACATGGACGAGTTCGTATCCAGCATAGCCCCTAGTCACACAGCTATCTTTAAATTTAGTAAATACCTAAAATCAGATGAAATTGCCCCCATGCCCCCCTTGAAGCGTAGTAATAACCAACCTGCAGCCTTTGACGACGACGAAAAGGCCGAATGTCTTGCCGAAAGCCTCGAAGCCCAATGCACCCCCTCCACCCAACCGACAGACCCCGACCACTTAGACATGGTCAATACGGAGGTAGGCAATAGAAGCGCTCTCCCCCCCATTGACTCCCTTCCCGAGATCACCCTCGAGGAAGTGCAAAAAGTAATCAGGCAACTCAAACCCAAGAAAGCACCGGGGCTTGACAAAATCTCAAACACGGCTATCAAATCCTTCCCCCTTAGACTTCTCACGACCCTGACGGTCATCTTTAACGCGTCCCTCCGTCTCTGTGCGTTTCCTAACGCATGGAAGGAAGCCGAAGTCATCGGCTTCCACAAGCCCCGGAAAGACAGATCCGACCCCACTAGCTACCGCCCCATTAGCTTACTATCCTCGATAGGCAAAGTCTACGAGCGGCTTCTTCTAAGCCGGCTCCAAGACATTTGCAAAGATAGGAACCTCATTCCCAACGAGCAGTTTGGCTTTAGACCCAAACACTCGTGCGTTCAGCAAGTGCACCGCATAACGGAGCACATTCACAGAGGTTTCCACACAACGGCAAAGTCCAAAGGTACCGGTGCTATATTCTTTGACGTTGCGAAAGCGTTCGACAAAGTTTGGCACAACGGCCTTATTTATAAACTTTACCAACTCAAGCTCCCCGATAGGCTAGTACTCATTATTAAAGACTACCTCACCGATCGCAGCTTTTGCTATCGCGTGGAAAAATCTCAGTCCCGATTTCACCCAATAGCTGCCGGAGTCCCCCAGGGCTCCGTGCTCTCCCCTACTCTCTTTTCACTCTACGTCCATGACGCCCCCCGCACGCCGTACGTCGAGCTAGCCCTTTACGCTGACGACACGGCACTATATTACACTAGTAGGCAGAGGGCGCGTGTTTGTCAAGTACTCCAATTAGCAGTAACCGAACTCGGTGAATGGGCTCTCAAATGGAGAATAGAGATGAATCCCGAGAAAAGCACAGCTGTGTACTTTACCAGGGATACAAATCATCCAGACCGCGCGTCCTCAAGACTAACAAATATCACCCTTTTCGGCCGTCCAATCCCCTGGGAAAAGCAAGTGAAGTACTTAGGCGTGACATTAGACTCTCGCCTAAACTTCAAAGCTCATATTAAGACCGTGCGCGATAAAGCAGCCTTCTACATGGGTAGGCTTCACCCGCTCATGAGAAGTAACAGCAAACTCCCATTGCGCTGCAAACTCAACCTTTATAAAACTTGCATCCGACCGGTTTTCACGTATGCAAGTCCAGTCTTCGCACACCGCACCGCCTCTCTAGAACAGCTTCAGTTGCTCCAAAACCGGTTCATGCGCAAAGCCGTTGGTGCCCCGTGGTACATGCGCAACGTAGATCTCCATAGCGATTTTGGCCTCCCCACCGTCAAGCAATATATGAAAGAAGCGTCCGAACGCTTCTTCCAATCTGCTTCCACCCACCCAAACCCATATATCACCCAAGCCATCTCTTACGACCCTCCCCCAATAATTCAGCACCCCCTTAAAAGACGCCCCAAGGATGTACTTCATGACCCTGATGACGTCATCACTATAGCCCTCAAATCCCAACCACCCTCCGCCCCTCAGGCACGCCAACCCGAGGAAGGCTGTATCCCCGAGGCATTACTGCGACTCAGACGCCAAGTTTGGATCGAAAGAGACCGCCGTCTTGACCCACCGGATATGCAGCCACCCCCTCCCCCTCTATAGGACTAGGATTTAGAATTAAGCTTACCAATTTATCTATCTCGTAGCAGTGAGGGCCATCTGCCCCCACTGATGTCGCTATCCGATTGACTAAGAGCTGAGGCCCGCTCGAGTAGGTACAGTCAATTGATTGATTTGATTTTCAGAATTCTTTATTTACTATATTTTTACAATTTTTGAATTACTAGCAACTATTACCTAGTACACAAAATCATTTTCTGCTAATAATAATGTTTTTTTTTCAGGCTGGAAAGCACCTTTATAAAAACTTGTACATAGATAAAAATAAAATAATAAGACATGTATAGACAAACAAATAAATAATGGTAGGTATGCTTGTTTTATGGCTAACTAGCATTTATGGCATCTTACTTCTTAACAACTAAGACTAAATTAAATGGTGTACCTACCTACTTACCTATCAGGTAAGTTTATTCTACTGCGCCTTGTTAGGCATTTGCCTAACAATGCGCAGTAGAAAAGGAGGGTACACTAGAAAAACAATAAACCTAAAGAGGCAAGTACAAAAGGTACGATGAAAGATGGTTCTGCATCTCATATATAATAATATACTAATGTGCGCCTTATTTAAATGGTAGACTAAGTAAGCGACAATCATAAGTTGAGCCTGCTATTCTGCTATTACATACTTATCAATCAGTAACTAAATACACGAGCTGCTGCCGTGGGCCGGGCGGGCGCAACCGGTACTGGACCGGTGGTGAGTCACACACACACACTCGTCGTCGCAAGATCAAGTGATGGGGCAGTCTGTACGTTTTATATTTATCGATGAACGGTAGTGTCGCCATGCGGGTTCTGCCTATTGATGAGACCAGGGTGTTAGGATTGTGTTTAATGCTATGAAGGTAGAATTTACGAGTCATTTTATGTATGAAGTCTGTAATTGTAGGAAACATAATTTTTTCGTGTAATTTTTGAAGGTTTGTATAAAGTGGCGTGTTGAATGATGTTCTAAGTGCCTTGTTTTGTATCACCTGGAGATTGTTGTAGTTGGATTTACACGTGCTACTCCACACAGGAGCAGCATATGTTATGCACGGTCGAACCAGAGTGGAGTAAATCTGAAGTTTGGTCGTCGGCCTTAGGTTGCTACGCTTATTAAGGATTGGACCCAAAGCGCCGAGTGCTTTGATACCTTTAAGTCGTAATTGTTTGGTATGATGTGTCCAGTTCATTTTGCGGTCCAGATTGACTCCAAGGTATTTAACTGTGTTTTGCCATGGGATTCTATGGTTATTAATCTGAAGACATCTCGATGGTACGTTGCGTTGCCTGCTGAACATAATAGCTTCAGTTTTGGTGTCATTTAGTTTCAATTTCCATTTTGTGAAATACGACTGCAACAATTGGATTGATAACTGAAGACGATCCACGATTAAGTCGATATCTTTGGACGATGTGAACGAAGCCGTGTCGTCGGCAAAACAAGCAAGACTAGTTCGAGTCTGAATAGGGACGTCATTGAGGTACAGCAGGAATAGGTAGGGGCCCAGAATGGAACCCTGAGGTACTCCTGCCGGAATGTGACGACTACGAGACCTGTTGTCCTCTCCGATGGAGACAAAGAATTGGCGATCGTTAAGATAGTCTTGAATGAGCTTCACGAGACCAAGTGGAACTTTGTAGGATACCAGCTTGTGTAGTAAACCACAGTGCCAGACCGTGTCGAAAGCTTTTTCCAGATCAAGTAAAAACATTCCAGTTGATTCTCCCATATTGAGGCGGTACGTAACGTGCTCCGCGACACGAGCTAACTGTTGGGTGGTTGAATGTTGCTTTCTGAAACCAAACTGCTCATTTTTCAACAAATGGCTTGTGGATGCCAGTAGGCGAGAATAAATAAGCGATTCAAAGATCTTGCTCAGAGAGGAAAGAAGGCTAATTGGGCGGTAGCTAGTGCCTATGGTATCGTCCTTGCCTGGTTTTAGGAGCGCAATCACTTTAGCCGTTTTCCACGAAACCGGAAAGTATGACATGCTAAGACAACCGTTAAAGATCTTTGTGAGGAACACAACAGCTTTTTGGGATAAATTCTTCAGCATGGCGTTATGCAAGCTGTCCTCACCGGGTGCCTTACGCCGTTTGAGGTTGCGCAGGTGCTTCCAAATTTCTTTGGGTCTGATAAAGTGAAATGAGCCCGGAGTTTGTATGAAGTCATCTATGGTTTTTAAAGACGAGTCAACTTGTTTTTGAAGGTCATCATCGCAACGCCAATTTAGTGTAAGAGTCATGTTCTCCAAAAACGCATCTGCTAAGACCTCGCACTGCTGGCCAACAGATGCGGTGAGTGTAGAAACGCTTGCACTAGTTTTCAGTGGGGGAATTATGGTAGGCTTGCATTTTAGGGATTTTGCAAGACGCCAAAGTTCAGTGGAACAGTCAATTGGGTACGCAGGCTAACTCCCCCATTATATATTATATAAACATATTTATATAAACTTGTAGGTAGAATGCCCTCTGCGACTATCGAGGTCATGGTTAGTAGTAAAATGAACACATAACTACTCACGCACATTGGGGTTTTTTTAGTCCGTATGCTACACATAAGCTCTCCGCTCAATGTAGTCTCTGCCTCACGGCGGAGACCTCATCCGGATCTTGTGTGTAGAGAACCGGGCATAGCAGGGAGGTCTGACTCCCGGGCATGGTTAAACCATTTTTTTATCCCCTCACACACCAAAAAAAAAAAAAAAAAATTTTGACTCGTTCATTCCCTCGTCAGAGTAATTGTGTTCTGTGTTCATTCCATTAGGCACGTCAACAGTTCAAGTCAGTTCAACACACACACACAACACAAACACACACACAACCTGGCACGCACGCAACACAACAGTTCTTTTCTGTGTTGGTTTGTAGGTATTTTATATTCTTGCTTGTCTTGTCTTGTCAATTCCTAAATAAATATGTCAACAATCTGAACTGAACAGAAGTCTGTAAAACTAAAATTTGATCCGTGTCTCACATGTTTGGGCATTACCTACACGATACTGAAATTGACTGGCAAGACAGATTGCCCTGAAAGAAAGTTGAAGAAAGTGAAAGAATTCGGAACTTATTCTAGAAGTCAAACAGTTTTTAGAAACACCGTACGTATATTTGTTACATTACAAGTAATGGAAGTGCCAGTAACTCCACACGTAAGTAATTATACACTTATTCTACATTGCCCAAAAAGACAGAAATCCAAACTCAAACTCAAAAGTTCTGCGCTACTGGATCCGAACCTTCTCATCCATGCCAAGAAGCGATTTCAAATTTCACATTATTTCGCTAAGTGACATTTCAACCTGCCAAATCACTTTGATCAATTACCAAATAGGGTAAGTTCTTGATAATTACTGTTGCAGTTGTAGTAAAATTACCTACTGACCTGGCCCACATTCTCTATGAAAGACACAACTGAAGATACTGCAGTGCCAAATCATATTCAGAAAGATAACAATGAAATAAATGAAGTAGAGGAACCAAATACTGACAATATAGAGCTCAAACCCTTCACTGATCAACCAGACGAAGACAAAATGTACTCTGCATTGAAGAACACTGAATATGCTCCTAACAGGAGAAAAGCTTTTGGTAAGATGACATCATTTATTACCCAAATCATATTATGTATGTACCTAAAGTCTTCACAAAATAAAAGGCCCGTTTTGACAGTTAAAGCCCATGAAGTTTAAACCGCTAATGCATAGGTAATAAAAGCCAACTGTTGCGTTCAAGCAAAGGGTACAAGTTGCACCTAGAAAAACCGCTTCTATTACTTAATTTGCCTTCATTTTTATGTCAACATTTGTCTTGTCTGGCCAGCCGAGTAACTGAAAGATTGTTTAAGCCTGCCTGCCTGTGCAACACACAACTTTCTCCGGTTAATAGCCTGGTCAAATTAAGGAAATCAGACCAAATAATTAATTAATATACTTTGAGGTGTCCAGATTAACATACTAAAAGTCCCTGAGGGTGGGAGTTGAGCCGGTGGTGAGGGAGGAGGGGAACATTTTATTTTGCTTGTATCTTGAAAACCATAAGAGATATCTCTTAGGTTACTTCTACATCAATTATCATCAGCATCATCAAATTGTCTACAAATTTTTGAAGTAAAACTTCTTGGGGCACGGGGGTAAAATTTATTTAACCTCTCAACTGTGGGTTATTCATATATTTGCTTTTCAATTACTACTAGCCGGGTGCTATCACGAGTGGCTAAGAAATGTAACGGAAATTGGAATCGGTGACGTCAGGGTCGGCTGAAGACTTTTAAAACCGCAACTATTTTCAATACGGTTTTTAACTAATCAGATAAGATAATAATACATTCGTACAATAAATGTTAATTAGTGAGAGAAAAACCTGATGAAACGTTAACAAATAAAAATTATTTTAAGCATTCTTCCACGAGTTCTTGATTTCCGGTAAAGGCCAAAACCAGTGACGTGACCAAAAACTACTTCGTTCAACCTCTTTGTTGGAACCGGAACTTATGTTTGACAGTTGTGCGATGCGATCCATACAGTTTGTAAGAAAAGAGTTTCAAGTCAATTTTGTTTACACGTAATGTTATATCTGTTGTAACTACCTATGTTATATCTGTTGTATTTTACATACTAATTTGCTTAAAATAGAATTCCTTTATATACTATCAGGAAACTTGCAACTTGTAATTTATTGT
This sequence comes from Argyresthia albistria, assembly GCA_963457715.1. Classification (NCBI taxonomy): domain Eukaryota; kingdom Metazoa; phylum Arthropoda; class Insecta; order Lepidoptera; family Argyresthiidae; genus Argyresthia; species Argyresthia albistria. The sequence goes on along the minus strand of OY735253.1, from coordinate 8,526,466 downwards.
AATTAAATACGATGCAGTTCAAAATTGACTTGTACTCACTAACGTATAAAGAATGTTAAACGGCCAAGTCACACAACATTAACTATAATAATAAAGAAATCGCAGTAAGGAACCTTAGACTTGGCACGCCTTTGTCTAGATTTCATTACTTTTTAGAGATAAACGAGCAGCTCCATCGAGACTTGGCTAGTTTTTTACAGAATGTTTTGGTGGGATTTCACTTCTTTTTGTAGAAACGTGGGTATATTCATTTATTTTATTAGATTTTCTTATTTGACACAGTTTTTTTTATTTTTAGGAGCAGTTTTTTTTTATTACAAATCTTTCTTTTCTTTTTTTCGGTTCTGATTCTTGTACAGTAGCAACAGTTTTTCGTATTGCCCATTCGCGTTCATTATTTATTCTTTTAGACGGTTTAGACGGTTTAATTTCTGAAAGATCGGCGCGGAATTTACGCCTAAGCCGGTTGTATTCGGTGATCGCTGAAGCTTGAGCTTTTATACTCTTGAAGTCAACATTTATTAGGTGCACCCCATGAAGATTGGTTACTCGTGAAAGCGCCACGTAGGCTTGGCCACAAGAGAATATGGAGGTGCCAATGTCCATGAGGTCGGTCGGTCGGTCGGTCGGCCGGTCGGTCGGTCGGTCGGCCGTCCCATGCCGTCCCGTCCAGTGCCGTGCCGTGCATTCCCGTCCCGTGCCGTGCCGTCCCGTGCCGTCCCGTCCCGTGCCGTCTCGTTCCGTCCCGTGCCGTCCCGTCCTGTGCCGTGCCGTCCCACCCCGTCCCGTGCCGTCCCGTCCCGTCCCGTCCCGTCCCGTCCCGTCCCGTCTCGTCCATTGCCCCGATCAGCTGTTTTCAATTTACTATGGGAGACCCAAAATTTTTTTTTTTGGGGAAAGTTCATATTATTCTATGGGCACCATCATTTCCCAAAGTATTGATCGTCCCGTGCCGTGCCGTCCCGTGCCGTCCCGTCCCGTCCCGTCCCGTGCCGTGCCGTCCCGTGCCGTACCGTCCCGTCCCGTCCCGTCCCGTCATTGCCCCGATCAGCTGTTTTCAATTTACTATGGGAGACCCAAAATTTTTTTTCTTGGGGAAAGTTCATATTATTCTATGGGCACCATCATTTCGCAAAGTATTGATCGATATTTTAAAGTCACCTTGTATAGTTTTCCCTTTATGTTGCTATTAAAACCTAACTCTGCACCAAATTTCAGCACCGGAGTCTATGGGAAGTACTGGTGTTTTGACCTTTGACCCCCATAAGGTACCTGAGTATGACAGACTCCATTGACTGACTGACCATTGAATGAAAGATAAATTGATTTTATATACTAATAGAAAAACACTTCACCAGCGCGAGTTAGAAGACTGGCAGACCCATCTAGTGTTGGATACCTAACAACTAGTTCTATGATGATCATGAGTGAGTGAGTGTCGAAAATACGAAACTTTGCTTTCGAATAACTTCGGAACTAAATGACCTACAGACTTGAAATTTTGGATTTTAAGTATGTGATTGTAGCTTACTAGATGACGAAAATTTCTGCGTTCTGGTCTTATCCAGAGGTTCTCAAATAGGGGCCTGAAAATGCGGCGAAATGGTTCCAGTAAAGGATGGTACGGCAGTGTTTGCTTCGCGCTCGACTTGGCGGGGGCACTGCCGTGCCCCCTAATCACCACGAGCGCGACAAATTGTAGATAAGGAATGGTGGGAAATAAATGACATGACGTATTAAAAATAAGTACAAGTATAAAATAATTTCAAATAATCGGACGTCTGAAACATAAAAGTAACTTGAAGCAGAGATTGGATCTCAAAATTGGAAATTTAAATCTCTTTTAGTATAGGTAGGTATAGGTGTATAGTATAGGTACCACTTAATGATCTAGCTACAGAAGTTTTACTTCTAACACGTGTACGGTGCTACACGCGAATTTTTTATTATATACAATTTCACTATAGGATCAATACTTTCTGGTAAGAAGGTAAATCATACCGGATTGTTTGTGTAATTATGAAAATTGGTAGGTACAGTTATTCCTACATTAAATTGTATTATAATTTTTTTTAGAAAATTTGATGATAATAAATTAATTTAGAAGTAACCTAAAGCGCAGCACACACCATAGCTGCCGACCCGCCGACACTACCCGGCGTGCGGCCTATATGAAAAGAATCATGTCGGTTGCCGCATGCAATATGCGCCCGCGCGTGCTGTCCGCTGGCTTGCGGAGCGTTCCCACGGCGCGTGTTATGGCAGACCTGGCCGCGCCAAGGACGCCCGTGCGCGCCGAGCCATTCCGACGGCGCGTGTGAAGGCAGGCCGGGCCGCGCCGCTGAACTTACCGACCGACTCCCGAAGTCCCGACGGATCGAGCGGGCGAGGACGGGCGACCGCAGGCCTCAACGGATGCGACCATTCCCACGATCCGTCGGCGCGGCCTGATCTGTGCTAACACAGGCCGTGGGAAGGGAACGCTCCTTTAGCGGCTTGCGTACGCACCTCTCATTTGCCCGGCGACACTCGAAGGTAATATTTCCACTATGGCCTCTTTCGTAGGGGGTCGGGGGGAGGGGAGGGGTTGAGGGGGGGAGGTAACCCCCTGTAAAATATCTAGTCTAGGAAATGTATGGTTCTCACAGACTTCAATAGTAGGGGACAAGGCATGGGGCGCTTGAAAGTGTCGCTACCAAAACTGTGTCAAAACGGGAAAAGTTACCAGTTTTCAAACAGTCGCGCTCAGCTCAGGCGGTGACAGCCGATTGACATGTTGGTAGCACAAACGAAAATAGTGTCCTGCGACGTAAAAAATCGTAAATCTTACCGCTAAAATAATCCGTATCACAAGTAAGTACATAATATAATTTACTATTTTATTTATTTGGTTGTAAATTAAATACGCATAAATATTGTTTTCGAAAAAATCCTCAAAGGAAAATCAATCATCCATTCATTTCATTCATTCATTCGTTCATTTGCTATTCGAATGACGTAACTTTGTAGCGACGTTCTTTCGTCTTATGGCGTTTGCCATTATGATTAGTAGATAAGTTATGAATTATGATTGCTTATAATGTCTTACTATCTGTTCTGTCCGAAAATCTTTGTAATTTGTTAAGATCACATCCAATATATGAAATAACGTAAAAGCTTGAACGCCCAAGGCTAGCTTCGCCTTCGGCGACCAGCCTCAGCCGCTCCGGCTTCGTTCGTCTGGCCTGCTCCTCCCCGGCACGCGGCCACCGCGCTCCGCAGCGCCTCCGGCTCATAAAAACACTAGGGAGTAGCCACAACATTGCCCAGGAAGGACTGCCCAGATGTCGGTTTTTGGTACCTAGTGTAACACTACACCTTCCTTTTTATTCTACTTTTTGTATGTCGCAGTTAGTTGGTTAAATCAGACGCTTAACTAACACCCTAGACCGTTAAGTAAAGATCGATATATATCGAAGTCGCTAATGTTCCGTCAGACAAGTGAGTGAACGAAACGTTTAACGAGTTGTCTAATCTAAACGTTCTTAGGCAACTAGAGGCATTTTAACTTTGGCAGGGTAATAAATAAGCAAGCAAATTCGGTTATGAGAAACTACAAGGGTCGCCTCGCTCCGCTCCGCTTCGCTCGGCTCCGGGTGGTTCATAAAGTTGTGACCTAATACAACCTATCTTTAGTATTGGCAAGTGACCTAAAGCAACCAATTCAGTTTTGTGAAACTAGGTACTATTCGTGAAATAATCATGGCGGAGTCGACAACATGTTTACAATTGCACCAAAACCAAATTTGAAAAATAAAAACTGAACACAAACCAACGTTGCACAACGTTTGCCATAAAGATAGACTCTGAAAGTAATCAGCTGTTGTCGTGTCGTCGTGACGCCATCTTGTTTTAACCAACACACTGTCTTTCGGTAAGACAGGGCCTGAATTCTACTGTTCACAAGCATACCACAAGCCTGGCACAAACTTGAATACGAGGCATTTGGTATTCTACTAAAACCGGAATCCAATTCACAAGCCCAAGCGTGACGCCAGCGTACTTCGTATTCTACTATCCAAAACGTACTTACGCTGGCGTCAAAGCGGCGCCAGCGGAACGCTTTGGACAGTAGAACAAAGTACGCTGGCGTCAAACTGGCGCCAGCGTACTTTAGTTGAATACAAAATGCCTCGTATTCAAGTTTGTGCCAGGCTTTTGGTATGCTTGTGAACAGTAGAATTCGGGCCCTGATCGTTTAACGTTATCGACGATGCTTTATTTAAATAAAATGCTAGTGACAGTGAAGTCGCCAACTAGCCCGCGCCGTCAAAAAGTTGCCGACACAGGTCGGCGGGTCGGCGGCTTTGGTGTGTGATGTGTGAGATATCTTTAATGGTTTTCAAGATACGAGCAAAAAAAACGTTCCTCCCCTCCCCCGCCGGCCCGTCTCACCTCCCTCCCACCCTCGCGGACTTTTAGTATGTTAATCTGGAGTTCTGGTTGGACACCTCAAAGTATTTTTGTAAGTACCAATTTTCAAAACTACCCGAATTAATTGGTCAAATCGTCGGCTTAATCTTCTTTATACTATAGGTACCTTAATTTTAATGAAATCTTATAATAAATAAATATTTTTGATGAAGATGTTAAATTATGATTTTCAGGGTACATCAAATATATTAGTCTTGTTGTCCTAACATTGCAAAATGCCATACTGGGCCTTAGTATGCGCTATTCTCGAACAAGACAAGTTGAACCATACATATCTGCTGCTGGTAAGTTGTATAACCTTAAACAAAGAGGTTCAAACATTTTTGTATGGTGCCTGGGATTCTAGAAACTTGCTAGTAGGTACCTACCCTAAATTTTGCTTTTTCGTATACACCTGTGGAACAATGTATATGTCCATCTATCAAGAATTTAATTACCTACGTAACTGGTTCGCCTTTGTTCGGGCGTTCGAGCGGTGTGCTTCTGAAAGAGAAGGGGTTAAACAATAAATACTTTTGGGTTTTGATCGTTGGTCGATCATGGACACCAAATTTTTGGGTGGAAAGTGAACGGAGGGGGTAGGGGGGTGGAGGGGACCTCCCCCTAAAGTTTCAGTTGTCGCAAATCATAATCTAAGATCAGGGGTTTTTATTATATATTTTTTTTTCAAAATCCTTATTTTGTGGTTAGGTTTTACTATAGGATTTTGCAAGAAGTCATTGTTTAGGTCGTTTTGCAGCTTGTGATGTTCTATAGGTACACATATTTAGGAGCATTTGTAACCTTTTGGTCCAGTCAGAAACTTGTTTTGAATTTATAACAAAAATATCTGGGAACCGCTCGGCGGTTGGTGGTACAAACACAATAAAACATTACCTATATTCACAATAATTCACATCATCAGACTGCATTAACATTAATTAATATGCTGCTCTGTTTTGGAACAGCTGCAAACGAGAAGCAAACAGGCAAAGTGCCTGTTTGCTTACAGATGATTATCTTAGATTCGACCTTATTTGAACGAAACCTTTTTATGCGAATTTTCCGAAGACGCGCCAAAAAAAAAAGTGTCACATGATCTGACTGAGGTCGCAATGAGTTAACTTACTTATTTATTGTCATTGGAATTTATGCCTTATTTTCATTGTACTAAAGTGAAATTGTCAATCTTATTGCATGCACGGGTAATAAATTAGAGAATTTCATTGATTTCACCCAATTCCGAGTTCCCAGTAAAGGGTGTTATGAATTGGTTTCAATTTGTTTTCATGAATGAGACTAACATTAACTCTTTATGTTCCAGCTGTGCTCATGTCTGAAGTGGTGAAATTAGCAATATGCATCTGTCTAGTCATACAAGAGTCAGGGAGTATCCAGAAAGGTGCTCGGACTATGTATACAACAATTGTGTTAAATATCAAGGATACATTGCGTGTTAGTGTACCATCGTTTCTCTACATAATACAGAATAACCTGCTCTATGTCTCAGTATCCAATTTAGATGCAGCAACTTATCAGGTTTGTCTTTAAACCATTTTAGTGTTTGATTTTTTGTTTTCTTACCTTATGTAAATACTGTCATGTTTTTAGGGTTCCGATCCTTTTTATCCTTTTTAAGGAAAAAAATCTACGAGAAACCGGGCGTAATCATAGCCTTGCCAGGATTTTGATAGGCAACCCGCTCGCGATATGTTTTCTAGCATACAAAATTTGATCCAAATTTCATCGCAGTAACAGATGGGTGCGAGCTCTCTTCGTATCTTAGACCAATAGTGAATACATGTGATATAATTAATTCCAGGTCACATACCAACTGAAGATACTAACAACTGCATTTTTCGCTGTAGTGGTGTTAAAAAGGACACTTAAATATTGGCAGTGGTGTGCCCTAGCGCTGTTAGCTGCCGGCGTAGCCCTGGTGCAGTTGAACGCAACTAGTACAGCTGCGAGTAGCAATCTTCAGCAGTCCAAGGTGTTAGGCTTCAGTGCCGCTCTTGCAGCATGTTTCATATCTGGCTTTGCTGGGATTTACTTTGAGAAAGTTCTCAAAGAGTCTGATATATCCGTGAGTATTCGAGTTTTTTTTTTTTTTTTTTTCAAAATAAATAAATAAATTTATTAATAAGTAATTTATTTATTATCAAGTTAAAAACTTAAAAAAAAACCGACTTTATGATCTATAACTTAATTTTGTCTGGCGCGGGATGCGAATGTCGTCTATGAACAAAAAATGAGCCTACGGAATCTGTTTTCTGACTTAACAGTAGGTACTACACAAAATAAACAAATATCGGTCCGGTCCACCTAAAAATATCTATGTTATTTATGCGACAACTGTTTTATTTTCTGTTACACCCTGTATATAAGTATAAAACAATAACAGCCTTTAATAGTAGATTGTTTACCAAGGGAAGGGAGTAAAGAACTATTTTTAGGGCGAGTGTTTTTTGAAACCCGAGGTTATTAAGTACGTTTTGGACAGTACAACGAAGTAAGCTGGCGTCAAACTGGCGCCAGCGTGAGTACGTTTTGGACGACGAATACGAAGTACGCTGGCTTCACGCTGGCGCTTGTGAATTGGATTCCAGTTTTAGTAGAATACCAAATATCTGGTATAGAAGTTTGTGCCAGGCTTGTCGTATGCTTGTGAACTTAGTAGAATTCGGGCCCTGATCGGGACAATGTACTGGGGGGGGGACGAAAATATTTCTTAATTTGCGACTATGTTTCTTGGGGAAAGTTGTTCATAATGATGAGGACTATCATTCCCAAAATATGGTCAGCTAATTAAATGTCACCCTGTATATTTTACCCATGCCTTTATATTTTCAATTTTCAGGTGTGGATAAGAAATGTACAACTCAGTTTGCTCTCACTACCTTTCGGACTCATCACTTACCTAATCAGTAACAACTTGGGTAACATGTTCAAAGGTTTTGATGCCTTCGTCTGGTACGTAGTAGTCCTGCAAGCAGCCGGTGGCCTCATCGTAGCTGTAGTGGTCAAGTATGCAGATAACATCTTAAAAGGATTTGCCACTTCTGTTGCCATAATCATAACCTGTGTTGTGTCGATCTACTTATTTGACTTCATACTAACAGTACAATTCGCCATTGGCGCCTCCATGGTTATTGGTTCTATATTCTTATATGGTTATGTACCAAAAAAGGCAGAGTCTAGAAATACAAATGTATGATTATTGTTTTATGTTTGTAAACACATATGTACTTACCTATGAATGTAGGGATGATTTCCCGAACTAAAAGTGTTGTATGCTTATAAAATATCTTTTGTTGAGACTCTAAAAGCTATTCAATTAAACCTTTAAAAGGTAGGCAGTATTGTAGGTATACAATATGCAAATCGTGTAGTTCGACATAATAATTAAATTAGATAGCATTTAAGTAGTTAGGTAGTTAGAAATTACGAACCTTGATAGTTATGTAATTTGTATTCTATAATGAACGTATAAATCGATACAGGCAAATAAATCCATACTGTACAGGCAAATAAATCCATACTGTACAAAGGCAATCTGTGACAAGATTTCAATCAGAAAACTTTACGGAAAGGAACTAAAAAACCTTGCCTCAGTATGTCGGCGGCCGATCGTAGAATTAGGCACATCATGATGTGCCCAAACGTGAAATATCGTGAAACGAGGAAATCTCTCAAGGCAAACACTGCGGTAGCTTAGGTGAAGACTAAAGGGGGCGAGTGCCGCGAAGCCCCCGAATAGTCTTCGTGTTCGTTTGACATGTATAACACAAAAAACATCACGTAGTGCTGAATGTGAATTATGAAAATGCATTTTCACAAAGTTAAAAACTTAAAAAAACGACTTCGAGACCTTATTAAGTTATTTATTACTCAATCCTCTCTGCTCGCGTTGCGAATGTCGTCTAAAAAAACGAACACGAGCCTACAACATCTGTGTTTTGGCTGTTAAGTCCACACATATTACACGATATACATTGGTCCCACAGTCACAGAAAGGAAACACTACGTGATCTTGTTTACGTTAAACTTTCAGATATTTTGATGTAGTGACCAAACTACTGGACCGATTCCTGATTTTCAAAAAATGGGACCAAGCCTAGGAGTAAACCTTTCAAACAAAAAAAAAAGAATTTTTGTAATCGGTTCATAAATGGCACAGTTGCGATGTAACACACACTAAACATAATAATGCAAAAAAAAACATACAACCGAATTATAGAGAACCTCCTTTTTTGAAGTCGGTTAAAAAGTCCTTTTATTAAATTATCCTCTCCATCCTAGGTTTGCTGGAAGAGATATCTTATTAGAGATAAGCTCCCCTTTGTACATGTTTTTTCTAATATTAAGTGTCTGTATTATGTTTTCTGTGTAATAAAGTATAAAGTAAAGTAAAGATTAAAACTCGCCATATCATGATATGCCCGGTAATGGCTTGGGCATATCATGAAATGGCGAGGCAAATCATGATGTGCCCGATTCTACGATCGGCCGCCGACATGTCTAAAAAATGCCTCTCGACTGGACAGGAACCATTGCCAATCGCCTGGAAAATTATGACTTCTAGAAGCTTCACAAGGGACGCTTTTTAGGGTTCCGTGCCCGAAGGGTGACAAACATCAGGACCCCATGACTAAGCCTCCGCTGTCCGTCCGTCTGTCAGCGGGCACTATCGCACGAACCGTAATAGCTAGAAAGTTTAAAATTTCACAGAACCGACCGACCGACAGACCGTCCGACCGACCGACCGACCGACAGACTTTTAATTATAAAGTTTAATTGCAGGAACAATTGATTATTTAACTAACAATTACAATTAATTTAGTTGTTAATTGTAACGCTACAATTACAATTAATCAATTGTTAATTGCTATTTCACAATTAACAATTAATCAATTGTTATTTTTAATTGTAGCTTACAATTAAATTTTGCCCAACACTGGTAATCTCTAACCAGTGGCACAGAAGAGATCCAGTGGGTCAAGCGAAGGCTCAAACACCTAAATAAATGTACATGGAATGGTACATAAATATCTGAGCAGATTCATCAATAAAATATACACCATAAGTAAATCTGCTCTAGATATTTATGTATCTCTACCCTTCCTTTAGATATGGCAACCCTAATCTCATGCGAGGCTCGAGTATTATTTTAAAATGTTTGTCACATTTTACTTTTATAATTATAATCAAATCACTATTTTCGTATGTATAATAATTAATAACTATTATAGATAACGCCATCCACGACGACGCGCCCTACCCCTAATCGCTTACATCATATGTGTGCTGTGCAACCTTTTAGCAGTGCAGTTGTTCTGTCTATCTATACACATGAATTGGCTAGGATAGGAGTAAGGAGTAAATACGCACACTATGATAAATTGACTAATCAGGCAGGAGAGAGCATTATGGTCAGCTTGAACAATGCTCTACTTGATTTTATAATTTCTTGTGATATACTATGCAAAACAGACACAGGTCTGAAGTTAGCAGGGTTTATCCTTGATACCGGATTTAAAAAGTGGTATTAATCTGCTGCTGCAGTGGCATTTGGATGAGGTCAAGTTTGCCTTCTGTACCAGTTTTGTAACAGCATGACAATGATACTACTTTTTATCCCAACTGATATAGAAATATAATATACGCACAAGTTATAGAAGTGACTTATCGGGTTCTGAAACAAATATTATTCTGAATCTGAATCTTCGCTTGTTTAAGAAATGTTTGCTTCAGAGCCCGGCGAATCTGTGACATTTATATTAAAACTGAAATCGAGATGTTTTAAGTACTTATCTTAGACATTTTTAGTTGTATAATTAAATAGCAGAACAATTAGGTAGTAGAGCAACATTCGGGATGAGTCTAGATTAACCCTTTCAAGACTCCCACCCGGCGCGCGGCAGCTAAAAAACCCCAGCCCGATATGAGCTCGCGCGAGTCGCGCGACTTGACTGACATATCAAGTGATTATGTCTGAATGGTAACTCTTAGAACCATGAGAGTTGTACATCTGAGTAGCTAATGAAACCCTCTCTTACTCAATGCGAAGAAAATGTCACTGTGACCTTAGTTTATTTTTGTACCGACACATCAGAATCACATTTCGCTCCCTCTCGTCACAAATGTAGTCGACCGTGGACCAAATTAGAGCTCGTCTAAGCTGAAATGACGCGCCCCACTCCTTGGTTTTGTATTACTTGTCATACAAAACCAGGGAGTGGGGCGCGTCATTTCAGCTTAGACGAGCTCTACTCGTGTGCAACGAGCGGCTTCCCGCTCGCGAGTCGCGACTCACGTCACGCTCTAGTCGAACCCCCCGCACCCCGTCAACCCCTCAATTGAAAAGTAGTGGGGCGCGTCGTTGTGGATGGCACTATTGGGCCTATTAGACTACGCTGTTGGCAGGGCCAGGCCTCCGTCACTGAATGTACTCGCGCGCTATAATTACCTACCGCCCGCGCCCGAGCTCTCGGGCGCCCGGCTATGGCCAGGGCGCCCGAGAGTCCGTATGGTTGTCGCAAGCCAAGCGCACGCACGTTTTGAACTGTGTTCGTATCGTACGAGTATCTGCGATGCGAGGCAGCCCTGCGATTAGTGTGAGATCGCGCGGTGCGAGGCGATCACAACTGTACGCTTGAGCATTTAGGCACATTTTAGCATGCAGCGGTTGCTGACGCGACGGAGTAGGCTACTATAGCAGTAGGTATTGGAAATTTCCTACTGAGTGAAGTATCTGTTACGTAGTAACTATTTAGTAATCTGTGGCAGGGCCCTGTCTGACTCACTGTCTCTTTCTAGTCGTTCCATCAGAGTGAGACGTCTACTATACAAATCGTGCCCTGCCGACAGCGTAATGTAATAAGCGCTTAAGTGTAATAAATAACATATCACATGCACTTAATAGCAAAATTAGGTAGCTAGTGGGGGTTATTTGGAAGGAAAATGCACTAAACTAAAAAGGCCACTAAGCCCTCCAAACGTCATAATGACGTCTTCATAGTTGTTGATAAGTTGATAACAATTAAAATGACGTCATTATGACGTTTAGTGGCTTTAGTTGCCTTTTTAGTTGAGTGAAATTTCCTTCCAAATAGCCCCCAATGAATGAGAATTAGAAAACATTTACATGCATATTCTCCAGTATATTAATTTTATTTTTATAAGTACACATTACATTATGTCTACAAATTAAATGATAATGTTTAATATGAGTTTATAATTTTTCTCTTCCTCATTGATTCTACCCAGTTATCAAGTTGCTGCTGTGGTGTTGGAGTGTCATGTTTATAATAATCTCTTGGCGGCTTTCCTTCTTCTAAGCGCACAAAGTAATGGCTGTATTTGTAACGAACCTCTCCCATTCTGCCTCGGGCATGTCGCCTAAGGCCTTTGATTACAGTTCCTTTGCCAGAAAAAGATTCAGCTGGAAAGCAAAAACATTACATTATTTATATGCTTGACCTAAAAATGAGCCTTACCCTGAGTTGCATGAAACAAATATTAACCCTTCACACGCAGAAGCCAGCTCGAATGACCGAACAAAGGCGAACTATTGTTATACAGGGTGTTCGGTAGATGAATGTCCAAACGAAATCAGCAGCAAGAGAAGGTCATTTGCTACCCACGTAGCTTTCATTTTCTGGACTCGGCCCCATAGATCTCGAAAAAAATGATGATTTGTATATTTTTGAAAAATGGCCCAAACTAATCGTTTCAAATGGAATAAATGAAAAATTTATGGGTATATCTGCCAAATTGTGATAGTATTTTAATCCATACTGTCCTACTATTCTACATAGTCGGGCCATAAGTTCTGTCACATGGGTAAAATTTCGAATTTAGAATAGAGACCACAAAAAAAGTTATGGGAATTCGAAATTTGAATATTTCAAGAAAATAAAAATACAGGTTTTCTGGAATATTCTTCATTTTCCAATAGGGAGTGGACGCGCAAAGAAGACAGAGTCGCAATAATTGCATTTCATCGTTGCGGCCACGCACCAACAGTGATTTTTAAACTGCTGAAAAATTTTAAAATTCCACTGAGATTCATTTATCGTACTATCAAACGATTCAGGGAAGATTCAAGTTTAGATGATAAACAAAGAAGCGGTCAACCTCGTACTGTTCGGACTCCAGCGGTCATCAAAGCAGTGAAGGCGCGAATACAACGAAATCCTGTCCGCAAGCAAAAAATGTTGGCTCTGCAGATGGGACTAAGCAGAACCACTGTTAAAAGAGTATTGAATGAAGACCTAGGACTGCGTGCTTACAGAAAAAGAACAGCACATCTTCTTAACGCACGGCTGAAGAAAATCAGACTCGAAAGATGCCGGGTTTAGTTAAGGCGGTACGCAGGTAAAAAATACCGCGAAATAGTTTTTTCAGACGAAAATTTTTTTTATGTTGAGGAGAGTTACAACAAACAAAATGATAAAGTGTATGCACAGTCTATTGTAGAAGCAAGCAAACGTGTGCCACGTGTTCAGCGTGGCCATCGCCCTTCGGCATTCATGGTTTGGCTTGGGGTCTCCTATTTGGGTCCAACAGAGGTGTTTTTTTGTGAAAAAGGAGTGAAAACCAGTGCCCTCGTATATCAAAACACAGTCCTAACAAACATTGTGGAACCTCTTTCACAAACAATGTTCAAAAATAGGCACTGGGTTTTCCAGCAGGATTCTGCACCGGCCCATAAGGCGAAAAGTACCCAAAACTGGCTCACGACCCATGGAATCGTCTTTATCAGGCACGAGGATTGGCCCTCCTCCAGTCCAGACTTGAATCCTTTGGATTATAAAATATGGCAGCACTTAGAGGAGAAGGTCTGCGCTAAACCCCATCGCAATTTGGAGTCACTTAAAGCATCTCTGATTAAAGCAGTCGCCGATATTGACATGAATGTCGTGCGTACTTCGGATTGATGACTGGCCTAGCAGATTGAAGGCTTGTATCGAAGCCAGAGGAGGACATTTTGAATAATTTTAGTGTGGTTTAAATCTGTATTTTGTACCCTTTCATTTGATATATAAATGGTTGTAGTGCGTAACTCATTGTGTCATTTATTTAACTTTCCATATGTGACAAAACTTATGACCAGACTATGTAGTCTAAATGCTATTTTGTGCATATAGTCCATAGAAAAATAATTATCAGCCGCCAAAGTCACAAAAAGGGTTCACGAAAAATAATAATCTCAACTTTACATAGCAATAAAATAAAAACTAGAAATGATCGAGACCTCCCAATTCTCTTAAAACATCCTCAATTTGTGCCATTTCGTATGGTATACCACATATTATGTTAGTAATCTTTTATTTAGGTACTTCAGAAATTTACTACCTAACTTCGTAAAACCGGGCCCACATTACGTAAAGTAGATTTTCACTACCGTACGATTTTATGGATTTCAGATTGTGCAAAATGCGGGGAGTGGGTAAAACAATTGGTCAAGTGCAAATCGGACTTCAACACGAAGGGTTCTACATCGTCGTCACACAATTACCATTACATTACGACCTTCCAGAATTACTGATCAAATTATACCGTATTAGAAGCAGATAGTCAGATAGTCTTTCAACAAGACGGTTGCCCTGTACATTGGCGAGGCGAACAAGTGTTAGGTAATACCTACAGTACATGATGTCTTCCCTAACTCCTGGATTTATGGAGATGGTACCTTTCCATACCATGCACGATCCCCTGATCTCACAAAAATAAACAAACATAGCGTCACGCCTTTTCCCGTATGAGGTGGCAGAGACACAATTGTGCCCACTTTTAGACAATTATTCGATACTCCATTCCATCCTGCGTGATACGGGGTTAGCCCATCGCCACAGCTACAGAGTAATAATGGTTTCCTCACAATGTTTTCCTTAACGGTTAGAACGTCTGTATACATTGTACTAATGATAAATTACTTATCTCATTGGTACAAGCTCAGCATCGGAATTCGAACCTACATCTCCTGTGCGAGAGAAGCAAGCGTGTTATCCATTGGATGACCAGAGCTCTTTTTTTTGAGAATTGGTCTACTTTCAAAAATCCGTACTGTGCCAGCGTGGTGGAGTGTGGCTCAATCTTACCTGTATCCGGGTAAAGGCCCATGCCCCTTGGTGGGGACATTAATGGGCTACATTTACTTTCATTTTTGTTTTAATTTTAGTAACTTTTGTTGACCCATTTCCTGATGTAATTTCAGTTTTATGTAAGACAGAGACAGGTGATAGACCTATTAACTATGTATGAGCAAGACAACATGTTTTTACCTACTACCCGCATTGTCGTTAATCATTTGAAATCCATAAAATCGAATGTTGATGAAAATCTACTTTGCGTAATGTGGGCCCGGTTTTACGAAGTTAGTGAATTTCTGAAGTACTTAAATAAAAGATTACTAACGTATGTGGTATACCTAACGCATTGAGATAATAAATACATGGAGGCGCTGTATTCTTCTATAGAATTTATACATGTAGTGTAAATAGGAGTTGAACTATTAAAATTATTCGTGTCTCTTTCTAACAAGTTGAATATTCCGTACAGTGAACGAGATGTCATTATTTCTGCTTTTGTAAAATTTTGATAACAATGCAATGCGAAGTATAGGTAGGGTGCCAGAGCCGCCATGTTTAGCCGTGAAAATTGTGTTCTGTGGTCGTGAGTCGGTGGTACGTTGACTGTCAAGTGGTTACCTTGTGCTGAGTTTTTTGTGATTTGTGCGAATAAAGAGAATATTTGGGACATAAATCTTGGTGTGGATGCTGAGGACACACAGCGAAGCATGAGCCGCTGTAGTATTCTGCACTGTGGTTTGCGGAAAAACAAAAATCAACCGCAATTGTCTTTTCATAGGTTAGTACTGGTTATTTACGAAATAGTTGTAAGATCAGCTAGATTAAGCCTTACTACCCAGTTTTTCTATTATTATAAAGTGTCAGCAAGAATACAACAGTATACTTATCGCTGTATACGCCGTTATTTCGTAATTTTATATCCAAAATATTTGTAAACAAATCGCATGTTGGGATAGTGATGTGCTGTGTCGATATTTTTGAAGTAAAACTTCTTGGGGCACGGGGGTAAAATTTATTTAACCTCTCAACTGTGGGTTATTCATATATTTGCTTTTCAATTACTACTAGCCGGGTGCTATCACGAGTGGCTAAGAAATGTAACGGAAATTGGAATCGGTGACGTCAGGGTCGGCTGAAGACTTTTAAAACCGCAACTATTTTCAATACGGTTTTTAACTAATCAGATAAGATAATAATACATTCGTACAATAAAGAATGTTAATTAGTGAGAGAAAAACCTGATGAAACGTTAACAAATAAAAATTATTTTAAGCATTCTTCCACGAGTTCTTGATTTCCGGTATGGCCAAAACCAGTGACGTGACCAAAAACTACTTCGTTCAACCTCTTTGTTGGAACCGGAACTTATGTTTGACAGTTGTGCGATGCGATCCATACAGTTTGTAAGAAAAGAGTTTCATCAATGTCACACGGGTCGATATGGATTTCTAAAATGATGAACGAATCGTTTTGTGGCCGGTAACTATGGAATAGGTACCTAAAACGCGCTGCGTAGTCGCGCAACGGGCAGCTAGTAATCGCATAAAGTCACTTAGAATCATCCAAATGTGATATTTAGTTTTCAAGCAAATTCCGATGTGATGGATGGCTGAAAACAATAAGTAGGTACCTAGAACTGTTCTAAAGCTTTTTATTATATAGTGCAGTTCAAGTCACAAATTAGCAGTTTAGCTACTAAGTACGTGTTATACCTACCTATTTAATGTTTATCTGTAGTAAACGGCCAAAGCGAGGTCTACAGCTTACAGAGCCATAAGTGGCTTATTGGCTTATTGTTTCGCTTATTTGTTTGTATGTAATTTTTGTAATACATATTTTAAAGTTGAATTGTTGTTATAACTGTTGAAATTATACGATTTTGATTTTAATAAGCTTTTGTAATTTTAAAGTTAATGCTTCATGCCAGTCAATAATGTTGAAGTAAAATATCAAAATCGAGGTATGTCGTATGGCGGACTAAGGAAATGTCAAGAATAAAATTAAATAAGAGTTACGTCATCGCTTCGCGATGAAGTAACCCTAAAAAATCCTAGCAAAGTAGGTATGTATAGGTTAGCGGGGGTAGCATATGGCACGCCAGTCACCCCAGCCACGCATTTTGTCACAATTTAATGTCATATCATAATGAATGCGCGCTATTTTATGGAGAAACATCATTGAGACGCGAAAGGAGTTGGCAATTTGGCAAAATGACTGCCCCAGACATGTACAAAGACTTCTCAACAGCCAATTAATAGCATTTAAATATTCTCTCATAAATTACTGCGTCTTTAGTTAGTTTGTAGAACTTGAAGGAAATGATTAAATAATTAAGAGTTGTCACTTCATACTCTATGATTCCGCCATTGATTAGTGACTTTTGCCATCGTTAAAAATAACATGCAACATAATTGCCAACTAGCAAAACTGTTGAAAACAGGAGGTTTCCAGAGGAGTGGCTAGATGGCGTTATGTTGCATGTTATTGCAAAATGGTGCTTATTTCTAGCGACGGCAAAGGTCACGGAATCATATTGGAATCACGGAGTATTGAGTAACAACTCTTATTTACCTATATTTAATTTTTTTTTCTTCAAGTTCTACAAACTAAATACAGACGCAGTAAATTAAATTTATGAATGAATATTTAAATGCTATTGGCTGTTGAGAAGTCTTTGTACATGTCTGGGGCAGTCGTCCATATATTGATTTAGCCATCTTCTTTGTCATTTATCTGCGCGACTGAGGTGAGTGGCAAGCCTTATGGTAGCCCCGCAGGTACACATTAACTTGGAATAGTTGAAAATACGTACTCGATCAATTAAATAAAGGGACTGGGCACAGAGACAAGCAAAGCAATGCATACATTTGAGCGAGACGGCTTAAAGACGTGACGTCAGATGGTATATAATCTGAGCGAGATGCAAATAGTTCAAGTTCAAAATTTTTATTGACCATAAAATCATACATATTACTTAGTCAACGTCAATATAATATTAATATTTTTGTATACTACCGCCCGTTCGGAAGTTGTGGGCTTAGGGTTGGAGCAAACTAGTAGTGACACTATTGAATGAGTTAAGTATATCACCACGAGCGCGACAAATTGTAGATAAGGAATGGTGGGAAATAAATGACATGACGTATTAAAAGTAAGTACAAGTATAAAATAATTTCAAATAATCGGACGTCTGAAACATAAAAGTAACTTGAAGCAGAGATTGGATCTCAAAATTGGAAATTTAAATCTCTTTTAGTATAGGTAGGTATAGGTGTATAGTATAGGTACCACTTAATGATCTAGCTACAGAAGTTTTACTTCTAACACGTGTACGGTGCTACACGCGTATTTTTTTTTTTTAAGTGCCATGTGCCCGCCCCGCTGCTGGTTCCGTACAGTGACTAGTGGAAATTATTTTTTGACTATTAGGTCAATGTGTGGATAAGAGGGAAAAAAAGACTTAGAAAATTTCAACTAAAAAAAGAGATTTTTTTTGTAGAAAATTATTTTTTGACTAACTTTTTTACTTAGGAATCGTGTAATGCTGCTCTTTGCCATCACTTTTAGTCATATACCTTTTCCTCGTGCACCTCACCGATTTTGAAATATAGGTCATAATTGGTTTGTCATATCGATATCTCTGTAAATAATGGTCTAATGGAAAACATGCATACGACATAAAATAATGGCCGCTAGGCACCCTACACGACGCGCAAGTGAAAACATCAATATGAAACGTGCCCCACCTACAACAATACCACCGCTTTCAACGACTAGAGAAATTTTGCAAAAATATTTTTTTGAATGTTCGTTACTCCGTAATCGTGTAGTGCTGCTCTTTGCCATCATAATAGTCCTAGGGTAAACATACACATGATGACATAAATATACCATTTTACTATATCCATAGAACCTTATTATGAAAAATACATTTTTGTTTCAGATTTCCCAGGAGGGAATCTCTGAAAAAGAAATGGATAAATATTATTGGTGTACAAAATATAAATGAGCGACACAAAAACGCTTATGTCTGCTCACTTCATTTCGATGAAAGCAGCTACAACCGGACTCTTGATGTTGTAAGATTGCGTGATGACGCAATCCCCTCAAAATATCTTGTGGTGAGTTTCCAAAATACATACTTTCATTGTAAAAACATGCTTATAACCCAGAAAAATATCATTTCAGGGACTTTGAAACGTTTTCTCGAAATACTTCATTCCAGTATTGTGTAGTGTTGCTCCTTACTATCATCTGTAAATAATGGTCATACCATAGTTCCGTAACATTATCTATATAAACTGCAACAAAATCATGCTTCTTGCATGGGATCCCCCTTAAACATTTATATTATTCTGTTTTTAGTATTTGTCGTATAACTACAAAAATAATTGTACATTGTTACGAGACAGAAGTTTATTTCCAATTTTATTTCACTTTCAGACACAGAAAAAAAGAAGTGTTAATACTTGGGGTGATGCATCAACATCAAAACAGGACACAAGTCTGCCGTCTTCAATTTCTGATGCAGTAAGTTGAAATGAATTTGGGCACTTGACCATAAGTTATCAAAATATTTTCATCATAGATTCCTACTGATTAAAAGTGTGATCAAAGTATATCTAGACATAAGGTTTAGATATCATGGGGTGAAACTGAATGAAAAGGTATCTCAGAGAACGTTTTTAAATAAACTTATATTATTTAGAAATGAATAAATAATATTAACCCACCCATTCGTATTTTGATACCCTTCATTATGCAACAGTTTCATAAACTACTATTATTAATTTTTAATTCAACATCAAACGTCAAGCTATTTAAAATCCTATCCTATTAAAAATCCCCGAACCGCACTTGAGAAGTAAGTACCTTGCACACATATTTTTCACGGTATGCGGTACCTAGTGATTTATCGATATCGATATTTCTGGCCTAGGGGTTTCGCTTTACTGAAGGCAGACATTTTATGCCTTATTTTAAGCCCCGCCCTATGGCACCCACATTTTGTAGGTATGCCCAGTCCATGTATTTAGAGGTCAATGACCTAACGTGACCATACATCCAGCTTTGTGGCGGGACTGTCACGCTTTCAGCCTGTCTGTCCCGCTGTTCCCCGTAAGAGCATAAATGTCCCGCTTTAGCAAATAGTTCTAAGTTTGTATGTAAATATCACATAATGTTCAATTTAAAACCCTTGCGTTCTTATTAGGCAGATGGTATTTACCCGCCTGGCTCCAGCCTTTTTTTTTATTTTTTTTGTAAAAAAAAAAAAAAATACATTAAAATTAGTTTGACAGTGGGTACCAACGTCAAAAATTAGACATTCATTGACGTCTTGGTACCCACTGTCAAAATAATTTTAATGTCATTTTTTTTTTTTTTATAATTTTAATGTCAATATTGTTCCAAGGACTGGATTGTCCTTACGCTTCCCAGCGTGTTACTCAAGTTACTTATCCATGTGAAATTTTCGGGGCGGCTGGCGCCGCCCTTGCGTTCATGTTGGGCGGTTGCCAGTTGCGAGAGTTACTATTCATGTGAAATTTCCGCTTTGCGGCACTACACCCATCGTACAAGATAAACTTGTTGACTTAAAAAAATATGTATATTGGTAATTCGTTTTACGTAATCTGTTCACTCGCGCGGGCCAAACTAACGATAGCAACAATAGACTTGAGAGCATTTTCCGTATGTGCGAATCCGACTCGCACTAACCTTGTTTTACGATATTCCGAAGATGTCCCGCTTTGATGAAAAAAATAAATGGTCATGATAGGTATACCATACGAAAGGGCACAAATTGAGGATGTTTTAAGAGAATTGGGAGGTCTCAATCATTTCTAGTTTTTATTTTATTGCTATGTAAAGTTGAGATTGTTATTTTTTGTGAACCCGTGGCCAAGTCCAGAAAATTAAGGCTACATGGGTAGCAAATGACCTCCTCTTGCTGCTGATTTCGTTTGGACATTCATCTACCGAACACCCTGTATAAGAAATGTTGGTGAACTAGATTATCACATTAGAAACAAATGACAATCCTATGAGATTCTTGCGCATAAATCAGTAAGGTGACAACCTTAAATTTCAAAACATGCAACCTTGTCCATGCACAAATGTAATTTTCTCTATCGAGCCCGAGATGTCTAGCTTGTGACGCGATGCGGGAAAGAGAGACAGAGGACCACATTATAGACATGGCAAATACTTGTAGGTCTCTCTCTCTCGATGTAGAGAGAGTAAAAGTGCCATGCTAAGCATACAGCCCCTGTAACCCTATAGAGTAATAAAGGTAAGTTAGTATTGACTTTGATACTGACCGACCCACAGATTGCTTCTAAACTCCACATTATGATTCTTGACAGCAAGCTCTTGAGCTTCCAGTATGGCTTCTTTTATATAAATAGCTCCCTTTTTGTTCACAAAACTCAACTGCTTCACTGCCTCATCTACAGACATACCACGGACGAAGCTAGCTATATACCATAGCTTATCAGGGCTGTATTTTATGTTAGCCTTTTGATGGCAAACAAACTGAAATTGATAAAAGTAGGTTAGAGAGATTGTAGTTCTAGAACCTTTTACCAGAGAAATGCGTAATACCAACAGCTAGCCTCGGCTCCTCAGTTAAATCTTGAGGTGGATAAATCTTCTTATTGTAACGAAGAAATCGCTGCGGGACCGAACTTTTTGACCAAGCAGAGAGAATCGGATTTGTATGAAAACTCATTTGGGTCACTTTGTTTAGGTGCTCAGTCTTGCTGCACAAGTTTTTGAATAAACTATTCATGATGAACACCTAAGATTTTCGTGTTCCTTTGGAGAGAAAGAAAAGAAATAAAGAACAACTCAATGAAGTCGACCGACTGACATAACAACATAACCTAAAAATTCATTCATAATCATACTTAATAATTTTTTTTTTTTTTCTCCGTCTTTATCCAAATGAATGGAAAGGCAATGGCCATCAAAGCCGTACAGCCATGTCTTCAGTGTTTACGTCTTCTTATTCTGTTTCCAAGGTTTCAAAAGGCCGAAGCCAGGTCTTCCGTATTTCTTGTTTTTAAGGCCGAAGCCAAGTCTTGCGTAGTTTTGATTTTTAAGGCCGAAGCCAAGTCTTGCGTGTTTTTGTTTCGGCCAAAGCCAAGTCTTTTGTGTTTGATTTATAAGGCCGAAGCCACGTCACATTTGAGGAGTCATGCATGTCCGTGTAATATATCTCTCAGTCCGTGTATTGTTCCAAGTCCGATACATATTTTTACCACTCTAAATATCTTCAATAGTAGAGCAGATATAATCGTAAATATATTGATAATTTTCAAAATTCTTCAATAGGTCAACAGTGGTACGCGGGATATCTTCTGGTTTGTAAATGAGCAACAATTTATCAATAAAGGCAAGGCGTTGAATAATATGGGCGGGGCAATCGAAAAATATATGATCCAGTGTTTGATCAGCGGCATTACAGATATTACAAATTGGCGATGATATAATTTGCATACGGTGAAGATGTGATCCGAAACGACAGTGACCAAATCTGAGACGTGTCATTATAACATAGAATTTCCTGCTTTTCCACATGTTTGACTTAGAGAACCAGGCACGTCCAATCCTTCCACTAACGGATCCGTACCAGGAACCTTTAACTGCAAGAGATTGTTGCCAATAGCTGAACCATTCTTGCTTCAAATTCTGTTTGAGTATGGTAATGAAATCAGAGTTTGGCACAGGTACAGTAGACTCAGGAGCATCACTTTCAACGATCGCCTTGGCCAGGAAGTCGGCATTTTCGTTTCCTGTCACTCCGACATGAGATGGAGTCCACATGAAGACAATATGTACATTTAATTTAAGAAGTTGGGAGTAGCGATTCTTGATATCGTAAATAATATAATTGGTGTTGCAATCTAGTCTGTTTGATTGAAGAGCTTTTAGAGTACTCATACTGTCAGATATTATTAGCCACTTGTTTTCCGGGGAATGAGCTGGGTGTTCCGAAATATAAGTTAATGCTTTCGATATAGCAAGTGCTTCTGCTGAGAAGATACTCATTTCTTTTGGCAATTTCACTCCGAATCCATTCTTAATATGTGGAAGGTATATAGCTGCAGCAACGCCGTTATCAGTTTTTGAACCATCAGTGTATATTTGAGTAAAATTAATATATTTTGCCAGTTGTTCACATATTTCATGTTTGTTCTTTTTCTCGGGATCAATATGGAATACCATTGAAGTGAATTTGCTATCAAAATCATCCGAGTAGCATGCCCAATGATCTTGGCTTTTATGTATATTAGACTGCTGATTAAAATCAACCATATAGGAAAAATCATGAAGAATGTAAGGTGTTTTGGAAGAAGAAACCAAAGCCTGATTATTTCTGTAAAATTGTATCAAATTTTTAAACAAAGGATGGGGCTCAATGGCTAACATTTTTAAGATAAATCTATATTTTAAGTACTTAAAGCGAAGATTCAACGGTGGAATATCACATTCCACTTGAAGGGAATTAATGGGTGTGGTTTTCATAGCACCAGTAATAAGTCTCAAATTGTTATTTTGAATAACTTCCAATTTTCTTACAAGTTGTTCATTAGCTGCAAAGCAAATAAAGCCATATTCAAAATGACTCCGAACTATGGCCTTATACAAAGTTATTAATACTTTCGGATCTGAACCCCAGTAAGTTTTAGTAAGAGACTTCAATATGTTATAACCCCTATTTGCAGAAAATATAATTTTATCAACATATTTCTTCCACGAGCAATTACCCGTAAAAATAACTCCCAAAAACTTGATCTCCGATGCAAACATTAAAGGAGTGTTATTAAAATAAATTTTAAACTGAGCTTGATTGATTTTGTGGAAAATTAACACTTTAGATTTCTCAGGACTGATGTCTAGATTTAAATATTTGAAATAACTTGAAAACCTAGAAAGCGAATCATTTAGGTTTCGCATAACCTCATTTGCATTAATTCCAGAGCTATATATCACCAAATCGTCCGCAAACTGAAGGTTTCGGACTTTGGAGCCTAAAATAAGATTAAGTTTATGAATATACAAAGTGAATAATAGTGGGCTTAAAATCCCACCTTGACAAACTCCCTTAAAAGATGAGCGGGGACCGAGCAATTGATTATTAATCTTAACATAAACTTTTCTGTTGTGAAGAAAGGAAAAAATGAATTCAATAAATTTAATAGGAATCCCAATGGAAGCTAATTCCATACACAAAATATGATGATTGACATTATTGATTGCACCAACAACATCAAAAAAGACTCCGGCAAACGACATATTCTTCTTCACAGATTGAAAGATGTCTAATTGTAATTGAGCTATACTTTCTCTTGACGATCGACCTTTGCGAAACCCAAACTGGTTCATGGGCAGTATATGATTGGATTCAACAAAAAACTCCAGCCTTTGTTTTAGAACTTGTTCGAAAGTTTTACCAACACAAGATGTGAGTGCTATAGGTCTATATGAGTCAGGGCAATGTTTCTCTTTATTTGGTTTTAATATTGGAATAAGACAATCTGATTTCCAATCATCAGGAATTATATTTTGAGACCATAACGAATTGAACACATTTAAAAGAACTGTTTTAGATTTATTAGAAAGCATTTTTAACATTTTATAAGGAATCCCGTCAAGGCCAAAAGCTGTATCTCTCCTAGATAAAATAGCTGACTGTAATTCTTGAAAAGAAAATGGTTTTACCAGGAATTCGCTATTCTTAGCGTGCACATAACTATCTAAATTCAAGTTATCCTCAACGGTATCAGGCGTATATTTTTTAAGGAATTCGAAGACCCAACTTATATTATTGTTTGAGAAACTATGTACGAACGTTTTATTAAATTTTTTCATGATAGTCCAAATATGCGAAATCGGCGTAGTTCTGTTGAAGGATTCACACAATGCAACCCAACTAGATTGTTTTTCCTGCTTTAATGTAAGCTTTTTAAGAGCTTGTTTGTTTTTGAAATTGATGTAATTACATTCAGTTGGATCATTTTTAAATTGAATATACGCTTCTTTAGAGCACTCCACAACTTGACTGCATTTTTCATTCCACCATGGGAGAGGAATTCTCTTTTTCCTAAACATGCCTGATGATGAATTATTATTACGAAAACTGGACACTGGTGATGAATTCCGAGCAGCTAAAATTAAAATATCAATAAGTTTTTTATAACAATCTTTAGAGTTTGAAGTATCTATATTGAATTCTTGTAGAAGGGTATCTACATTTTTTTTGTAAGTATTCCAATTAACACGACGAAAGTTTAAATGAGTTTTCACAGCTGAACAGTCTAATGGAGTGGAAGTGTAAGGTGAATTGTTGTGAATAAGTATTTTAATGATTACTGGAAGATGGTAACTACCTAGCGGGTCATCATATACTGTCCAATCACAGTTCAGAGCCAGTGATGGAGAAATAAAAGAAAGATCTAAAGCATTACGCCTCCATTGGTGGGATCCAATAGTGGTCATTTGGCCATCATTTAGCAAAACTAAGTTATTGTCATTGGTACTTGAAAGGACATCACGACCACGAGCGTCTGTTGATTGACATCCCCATGCTGAATGGAGAGCGTTGAAATCTCCCGCAATAAGCACAGGTCCTGGAACACTTTGTATAAGTTGGTCAAATTTATGTTTGGTAAAAACCGGTAGACAGTTCTTAGGGCTATAAAAACTAACAATTGAAACTTCCTTATTATCTCCGTACATTAAACGTATTGCTATGTTCTGAATGGAATTATCATAAAATGTGTCAAGTTTTCTAAAAGTTAAGCTGTTATGAACAATTATGGCAACACCATTATGGTCATTGCCGGAGTCCAGTCTACAAATATTATAACCTCGAATATTGAAACGTTGATTTGGTTTGAGCCAAGTTTCACAAATAATTGCTACGTGAATATTATTCTCCTTCAGGAAATGTGTTAAAACAAGTCTATTACTAATTAAACTTTGTGAGTTCCATTGCATTATGTTTAATTGATCCATTAAAAAAAATAACAAATTAATTACTCTTACTTAGTGTTTCAAGAAGAATAGTTTTAATGTTTTGTGAATTAATTGAAAGTTCGTTTGTTTTGTTCTGAGTTAGTAACTTAGTTACTGAGCCTACTATAATGTTCATTATATGTTCTGAATTGAGCAGCAGTGCTAGCTGATCTGAAGGACTTGATTTTAGTGGAGGAAATGATTTTTCCAGGGTTTCAGCAAATGTTTTCTTGTCTAATTTCATTTTGTTTTGGTTAATTTTCTCCTTTTTTACAGGACAATCAGGTGAGATGGCGATATGATTGCCTTTGCAATGACAGCAAGAAGCATCCGCTGCATCAACTGTGCAAGACTTGAAGTTGTGGCTGCCTGAGCAGATAGAGCACTTCTCTGCGTTTTTACAAAATTTAGCTATGTGTCCATACCTCAGGCATCGCAGACACTGCTTCACTGGAGCGACGTACGGGCGAACCTCGAAGCGCCAGCTGTTCAGATCCACACTGTCAGGCAGTGATGGGCAGGAGAATGTTATTGAGACTGTCTTCAAAGGCTGAAACTCAACAATGTCGTTGTTATTTGTTCTTTTCATAAATCTTCTTACTGATACTATGTTTTTGGAGCAAGAAATATTTGAGTAGATCTGCTCATTGGATAAATCAAGTGGCACATGTTGTATAACTCCAGTCACTTCAGTGGCCGTAGCAGGAATAGTCGCCTTTAGTTTGTAGGAATCCAGAAATGTTTTATTGCTTAAAGCCGCATTGGCGAGCCCTGGCCGCTCAAACACAACGCCAATCTTGTATTTGTTGATGCGTCTTAACTGTTTTATGCCTTTATTGAATCTTTTGAGGCTGTTCGCTAGAGACATCATGTCTCTGTCGCCCAACGCCTTGCCTGTGTCGGTGCTTTCAAAATAAACAATATAATCTAATTTACCTCCGTCCACTGGGTAATATCGGACATAATCCGGGACCTGAAAAGGCTTATACTTATCCTTGTCCTCTTTTGGTTCTTCACACGGACTTGAGGATTCCCCACTATCAGACAGATCCTCCTCCTCCTCATCCTTCTTTCTCTTTTTCGGCTTCTTCCTGCCCATTTTTCACCAATTTACAGTTGTTTTAGATTGTCTAGAGTATTTAAATTGAATTTTCAAAATTAAAATTAAAATTTTCCGCCTATCAAGTCAAAAGTTCCCGCGCTTTTTCTCATACTTAATTAAATAACGCTGTCATTCTGTCAATTAATCAATTATTTTTTTTACTTTTATTCTACGGCCCTGGAAATAGTCCTTTCTTCAGAACCGTCTGGAAAGGTCTGCATACAGTTCAAATCTGCCAAAATACAAATACAAACAAAATTCCGAAACAGGATTCAATCCCATAGGCCGGCCACATACAGCCGGATTTTTTCCGAAACGGTCGATCGTATATAGATTTGTATGAGTTTCCTGCGTTCGGGATAATTCCGTTACGACGTCGCCGGTACGGAATTCCGACTGTATGTGGCCGGCCTAAGCCGTTTTTCGATACGCCGGCCCGGCACCGGCACCGTTTTAATGAGTAAGAGAGGGATAGAACTACAGATCTGCCCCTCAGTTATTCACTAAACCGGTGCCGTTGCCGGGCTGGCGTATGGAAAAACGACTATACGCCGGCAAGTCACCTGCACCGGCGCCGGCGGCGCTGGATTTTTCAGCGCCACCGGTTGCCGGTGGGAGTCATCGCCGTGCCGGCAGCGATGCCGCCAAGTCGAAAAGCGTTTTCATACATTTTTGGTTCGCCAGCTGCCGGCGGCGCCAGGCCAGTGTATCGAAAAACAGCTAATGGCGTTTTTCCATACACCGCCGGCCCGGCACCGGCGCAGGTTTAGTGAGTAAGTGAAGGACAGCTATCCCTCACTTACCAACTAAACCGGTGCCGAGCCGGCGGGGCGCGCGTAAGGAAAAATCGGTTAAGTGCGGGTCGGTATCGCACACGAAGGGTACCGTACCATCGTACAACAAATCAAAAGCACTCAAAACAATAAAAAAAATAAACAAAAAGAAATTTTAAAAAGTTTATGCCTTCACGAGATTTGAACCGACGACCTCCGGATTGAGAGTCTACATCATACCTACCACAACCATGTGGGTTGACGCGAAATATGCTATCATATTTAAATGTGTAGTATATGTGTCTATGACATGGTTGCTATGACAATAAATAAACAGTTTCAGTCAAGATCTCCATTTTGAAATGCGTAAGTGTATCTAAACACGTCTCTTGTATCGGGGCCCCCCTTTAATTTGCAATATCTCTCGTATTTCAGTATTTGTGGTTGGTGCGGCAACAGATATACACATTCTGTGAAAATTTCAGCTTTCTAGCTATTACGGTTCGTGCAGACGGACCCGGTGACAGACAGGACGGACGGACGGACGGACGGACGGACAGACGGACAGCTAATTCTCAGTAATAGGGTCCCGTTTGGCACCCTTCGGGTACGGTACCCTAAAAAGCAAATCCAATCAACAGTGGTGTACCTATAATAGTCTGTGCTCGTAACTACGTAGATACCAAAACGGACCGTACTCTTCTGTACACCTTGTGTCAAACAAACGTCAAAATCAAAATGGATTGCGGTCGTGGTTAGTCGATTTCTGCGAAAATGTTTATTTTGTAAAAACAATAGTTTTTGTGACGCATTTTATATGATTTTCACGCTAGAACTAGTTATAGGCTTGTTATATTCGTCTCAAGCCCTTCACAGCTGTACTGTACTGAGAAGAAACTACAAATAAATGATATTATAAAATCCTAGCTTTACTATGGGAGACCTTTATATTGCTGTTGTTTGTTCGTCTAACATGAATCGCAGCATGGAAGCACATGCATTTTTGGTCAAGAAAGGCTTCAAAGTCAAGTCTTTTGGCACCGGCGAGAAAGTGAAGTTACCAGGATCTTCGGCGGACAGGCCCAATTGCTACGAATTTGGCATTCCCTATGACGATATTTATAATGACCTCCTGGAAAAGGACAAAGCTTACTATACCCAAAATGGACTGTTACACATGCTAGATAGAAATAGAAGAATTAAACCTTGTCCTGAAAGGTTTCAAGACTCGAAGGAACGTTTTGATGTGATTATTACGTGTGAGGAGAGAGTCTATGATCAAGTTGTAGAATGGTTCAGCTCAGTGCGATCAGTTTATAATCAGCCTGTACATGTCATCAACATTGACATACAAGACAACCATGAGGAAGCAACTATTGGAGCTTTTCTAATTAGCGATATGGTGACAACAATGGCACAAAGTGAAGATTTGGATAATGATATTGATGAACTGCTTCATGACTTTGAAGCAAAATGTCACAGAGCCATACTAAACTGTATTATGTTTTACTGATATTATGTTATTTGACGAGATTCACTTGAATTGTATACATATTGATTTATAAATATTGACAAATAAAATGAAATGCATGTTAAATTGTCAATATAACAACTAGGCTAAAGCTTTTTCAATGATATCTATGTAAGTTGGTTACTGACAGAATAATAAATATTTAGGATACCTATGGTTTCTGTGTTTCTTTGGCCTGAATGTAGGCATTAGACCCTCTCATAACTCAAAAATTTCACACCAAGTGCCCAATGTCTTAAAGCTGGATGATGATGAGCATGTTTATAATTTTTCCTGGTGGCCCTCACTCATCTCATCACTGAATCATCAGTAATGATCCCACAGATACCAACCATCATTTACATAGTTTGGCAAAATACAATGTAATACATAGTCATCTAATTTGTGGTGTAGTGCTTAGGACTTAGGAAGAACAATCAGTGACATGACAGCTGACAAATTGCTAGCCCATTGTCTGACAGAACTCACTCTGGACCCTTTTCATGGTAACATCATTACCTTGACTTAGTGCCGGTCTTTCCATCCTCAGATAGTTTTTATCAGAGGAATTTAACATTTCACAGGTAGGTACTTGATGTCAAATAAAGATATTCTGACTGTTTATCAGTCTCTTGAATGACAGGGCCTTAGATAAGTATCAATTAACTTCCTGCCCCTATTGTCTAATAGCACAGGCTATTATCTAATCTGTGGCACAGGGTGCTCATCCCTCATCCCATACAAATTAGAATTAGTAACCCTACGTAAAAAAGAGATGGCGTGAGGAGTAAGATTTGTACCTCATTTGTACTTTAAACGCCATGGTTTCAGTTAACATAACTCTAGGTGGCGCTTATCTTAGCTTAGAATAAATCCTATACATCTTGGCGCCATCTCGTGGTATTTGCAATTTTTCGATGGTGCTGCACAAAGCGATAATTGCCTCGAATTAAAGAAGCTTCCGTAGCATCTCAGTTTACGCCGGTGTCATATTTTGTTCAACGTGGTCTATTTGTATTAGTATAATATTATAGTATCTGTGCTAATAGGTACATAAGTATTTAATTTTAATGTTCGGGCTCATATAAAAACATAACCTCTCTGCTGATTAACATAGGGATTTAATAAAATGTATAACAATTGCTAATAACAATTTTTTCACTTATCTACAATAACATGATAAATAAATTAACTAAGTTGTTTAAACACTTTGTCCCGCAGTTCATAATATCTTGATAGCCGTATTTCCGCATACCTGAAAATTAAAGTTTAACATTAGGTACACATTAGCACGTCGTTGCGATGTTGACAAAAGGTACTATGTGGATATCCTCCGGGAGTTGTACAGTACAGGGCCGCCACGATGCAGGTGCGCATGCACGCTTTGACAGAACCGGTGTCCATCGCCCGGGGCGTGCGCCAGGGAGATACTGTTTCGCCCAAACTCTTCACAAATGTGTTAGAAGATACCTCTAATGAAGACAATAGGGCGGGGTACGTTCGAAAACGAGTAATAATCACTCCGAGTGATGCGAAAATAACCCTAGAGCGTTCGGTAACGACCCGAGTGAAACCGAGGGTAACCGAACAGTTGTCAGGACATCTGTCTAAACAGTATTTTCGAACGGCTCAGGTAGAGTGCTACATGGATGTTTTGGCACGAGTTTCACTCTGACAAGTGCGATTTTTCTTCTCACCCTGGTTCAGCGTAGTTAAAAATTACCTGATAGCTGTCAAACCATGCTTATCTCTTTTCATTTTCCGAGTGAATTTTTAACTAGTTCCCGAACGTAGCCTAGATTGGAGCGAAAGAGGTCTCAATATTAGACGGCGCGCGCTTGTCACACCTGCGTTTCGCCGACGACGATCTGATATTCTTAGCTGAAGAAGTCGAAGATCTCCAAAGCATGCTCAAACAGCTGCATGAAGCATCCCTGATCGTTGGCTTTAGGATGAATGACACCCCCCAAAATCCTGAGCTGCGACCGCGCATGTCTTTCCGCGCCGCTCGGATTAACTTTTTACTATTATGGTGGATAAGGTGTACGGTGGGTGTTAATCTCCCACAGGCCTACAGAACTTTGCTTGCAGAACAGCATTCTAAGTGGTTTAGTCATTTTGTATTATTATCGTCATTCTGTATTTAACCCAGGTTTGGTCTTTTAGTAGGTAGAGTTACCGGTGGTAGAAGCTATGGCTCGGCCTTTTCGAAGTAAAACAGGCACTGGCTAAAAGTCGGCACAGTTGTGCCTCCGCCACCCCGTATGTGAAAAGTTGGCACAGTGGTGCCTCCGCCACCCCGTATGTGAAAAGTTGGCACAGTGGTGCCTCCGCCACCCCGTATGTGAAAAGTTGGCACAGTGGTGCCTCTGCCACCCCGTATGTGAAAAGGCGTGACGCTATGTTATGTTATAGGTAGGTAGGCATTAAGAATCCCTCACCTTCCAAAGTCAAAGTCGATATCAGACAGTTCGTACTGCACCAAGGACCATACGCCCCACATGAAATGCGAGGCAAGAGTCATCTGCTGGACCTGTCTGTAAACTGTGTCTACTATTACATCAGTCACATCATCCTTGCTCTTCAGGTATTCAGCCAGGTAAGCTCGTATCCACGACTTTTGGAATGTTTCATCTGGGTATTTCGTATAATCGATGTCATCAATAGATATACCTGAAATTAGATAAATTAGCTATAGCTGGTTCACATTTC
Organism: Argyresthia albistria; assembly: GCA_963457715.1. Taxonomy (NCBI): domain Eukaryota; kingdom Metazoa; phylum Arthropoda; class Insecta; order Lepidoptera; family Argyresthiidae; genus Argyresthia; species Argyresthia albistria. The sequence continues at coordinate 8,494,798 of OY735253.1, read as the reverse complement.
CGATACGTGCGCAGGAACCTTTCAACTGCTTGATGTCCTGAAGAGGGGCGATGGCTTGTAGCTGCGGCGATGGGCTAGCTCTCTCTCACGCAAAATAGAATCTATATATATAAAAATGAATTTCTGTTCGTTAGTCTCACTAAAAGTCGAGAACGGCTGAACGGATTTATCTTATCTTAGTCTTGAAATGTTCGTGGAGGTCTAGGGAAGGTTTAAAAGGCGAGATAAAATCGAATAATTTCCCTAAAAACAGCCCTTTTCTATTTCCCATACAAACGTTTTCTAGAGTCAATCGTTTTCTAGAGTCAATTTGAACTTTATTGCTATTCAATAAAGTCTTTTATTTATCGATTGAGGCAGTACGAAGTCTGCCGGGTCAGCTAGTATTGAATAAATGGCTAAATGTAGGCACAACTGTGCCTTTGATACCCCGTATGCGAAAAACCGTGACGCTATATGAATGAATGTAGTATTTTTACATGTAGTATTTAGCGAGTATACCCATGCGCGAACATTTCACTTTCAGCGTTCTTTTCATAAAGCGCAAGCTATACTGATGATTACGTCGTAGGTAGGTATATGAGATGGGGTGAATTTATTTAATCACTGGCTAAAAGTGGGCACAGTTGTTCCTCTGCCAACACTTAGGGGAAAAGGCGTGACGCTATGATATGTTTTGTACCCTGAAATAGGAACCTTCCTGAGGTACAATAAATAATCTACTAGAGCTCGTTCGTCTAAGCTGAAATGACGCGCCCCACTCCTTGGTTTTGTATTACAAGTAAATACAAAACCAAGGAGTGGCGCGCGTCATTTCAGCTTAGACGAGCTCTACTCAAACTATAACAAAACAAGTGAAGCGTCAAGCCACTCCTAAACGTGATGGCAGGTGGCACATTTATGCCCGTATTCACCAACAGTTAGGGGACACTTATCTGTTTTTCTTATCTGTCTAGCGATTGTTTAGGTGGCCGGAGTCTCATATTTAGGGGGTCGCCTAGGAGCCTAGATGACCCTTTCACTTAGGGCATATCGAAACAACCGCTAGGTGGCCCCTGAAAGAAATAAAGCGTCCCCTAAAAGATAGGGATCGATCGGCCATTAGGCCCACGTGTAACTAGTTATTCGATACTAAATTTTGCGCGGCAGGGCCGAGAAAAAGGAAACATGAAACTGAAAGTAGTATCCACCCAGGAGGACCGTGTGCAACAACTGTATAACTGTATACTGCATTAATTTTCTGTGGGTGCTTTGCGCAGCGGCTTTCTTTGATAGAGTGCCGGCGCTCTTTCAAATTAGGCCGCAGTGGCGGCGAGATCCAAGGACACACACAAAATGAACAGAGATATTAATCGGTGGTAGGGCTAGGTAGTAAATAATAATACCAGTTGATGATGATGAAGTTAATTTAGCGATACATGTTTTTATTAATTTTTATGTAGGTATACTACCTACAGAGAGAAGATACTTTGTTATAGGCATCGAGTTATAGGTACCTATTTAGGAATTAATTTCACTTAACTTAACGTACTGAGATCGTAATACCTACACGGGTTTTCAACTGTTTTGCTATCTACGATAACGATGGCTGGCTGTTGATCTGTTTGCATATCTTGTAGGTACTGTTAAAATAGGTTTGCTACATTATTTTCTAGGTACCATTAATTGTGTGACTAACTATATAGAGTAGATACGATAATTTCTCCAGAATCTAATTTTTCCTGTAGAATTATTTCTAGTCGCATTTTTCTTCATACATCACCACTCATTTTCCATAAGCGGATTTCTTTCACCATTTCGTTCCTCAATTTTCCTGGACAACGCCTATCAGCCTATCGCGAGGACGGACGCCCGCCAGCAGGGAGCACTTATCCAGTGGAGAGCGCATAGATACTTTCCTTTGAAACACAACTCACCAAATTACGGGCGGCGCGGGCGGCGCGGGGGACGAGGTAAGAGAGCTGTGATTGGTTAGCCGCTGCGAAACTGTCTGGCGGCCCGTCATCGTACATAGTTTGCGTACGCGAACGTTTGTTGAATACAACAAACGTTTCGCGAGCCGCATGCCCCCGCAGGCGCAGTCAATTGGATATATAGTCTCTGCCCGCCAGTTAGGGTGTAGGTACCTAAGTACCTAATGATCACTAAATCAGCAAGCCTCCAAGTCCCAACACTTACAGAGTAAATATTATTCCTGAAATAATTAATATAAAAAGTTCCATGAAACTCACCCACAAATTCATTAAAATGGTTTGCTAAGTCAAACGCCTGGTAATTGTATGCAGCATATTCATAATCAATGAAGGAAATTGAAACTTGGTCCTCATTGTAGATCACATTGCCTAGAAGTAAATCATTGTGAGCAAACACAAGGGGGCTCTCGACTTTAGACAAGTGTAATTCAAGACGCTGATACTCTATCCTGAGCTTTGTTACTGATCCAAAACTATTGACAAATCTACAAAAGATATAACAGAATTTTAGAAAATGTATTCAAAGTGTAATAAAATAGTTCAGCGATATTTAGCATTAGTCTTTACCTGGTTTGCTTGTTTTTATCTGTATAGGGTTCAGGTAACAATCTTAGAAATTGCTCCGTTTTATCCCAAACCATGGGTTCTCTGGGAATCTGAAACAATTGACAGAATTTTCTCGTGTAAGTTTCCAATTCAAATCAGAGTCACTTTAAATGTCAATTTGTATTAATCTGATTGGTGAACTATCAATTTCAAGCTGGCAAACATCCTTCAATTTGAAATGGACTCTAAAAGTGTCAGTCATACAGAATAATGAATAGAGCCAATGATACAATAAAGTGATGAATTGAGATATGCTAGGGGGAACTGAGTGAGAGTAATCATCCAATATAGTATCTATGAAGTAATATCATGACAATAAATGAATAACTGTGGTATTCTCATGTACAGTTTACAAAATGCAATAAGTAGATGCTCCACTAAAGTCTTCACAAAATGAAAGGCTCGTTTTGACAGTTCACGCCCATGAAGTTTTAACCCCTAATGCATAGGTAATAAAAGCCAACTGTTGCGTACAAGCAAAGCGTACAAGTCGCACCTAAAAACCGCTTCTATTACCTATGAGTTAGGGGTTAAAACTTCATGGGCGTGAACTGTCAAAACGGGCCTTTTATTTTGTGAAGACTGTAGCAAGTGCAAAGATGCCTGAGTATACCTACCTAAACTAAAATGTGTAAAAAACATAAAATAAAGCAGGTAACGAGAATTTATAAACACCTCAGGTCCCAGATTGACTTTATGCATTCTGGCTAACTGTCTTGCAACTAAAGGCCATATATGGTGACCAAGCACGGAGTCAACATTCAGGGTTACTCCAGGATAGTACTCATATGCCAATCCATTTTCAAAAATTGCATATACATTTGGAGCCAGTCCAACTGCATTCAGAGTTTTTATGTTTCTGTAAGAAGCAAAATCTGTTGATAAAAGAATAAATATAACAATGCAGATAACAGAATTATTATTAAGAAACTTAGGAAAATCTTGTCCTATACTAAGCTGCTTCTTACCTTAACTCGGCTTTCCTGTCAATGAGCAAATCGGTCTTATTTCCATATATTCTAACAAGAACTACATTTTCTGTGTTGTTTGTACTTCCATTTAGTTGACATCCGACAAGTTTGTTTGTAATTCCATCAGTAAACAGCTGTACAACAAATATCTACACATTAATATTAAAGTCATGTATGTGTCATTCAAGAATGTTATCTATGTAGAATTTATCAATGGTATCTACATACATACCAATAGATATACATATGTATATAGGTGCCTAGTTATCAAGTTTTACTGGACTTTTCTTTTTCTTTTTGTTTACATACAGGCACATACATTGCTTCTGGCCCCACACTAGGATACCCTGTGTTGTGGGAACCAGAAACAGCGACATCACAAACATGTAAACATCCAAGACCTGGGGTTAGTAAAGCCCTCCTTTTTTTAGATTCAGAGTTTCATGGTTTCAGAGTTAGTTTCTCAAGAGTCTATAAAAGCAAGCATTGGGTCAGAGTCTCGATAAGGGGGAGGAAGCCCCGGGTTGTCGCGTGGTGTAAAATTTTCTATATTTTTTTTCTTTGGCGCCCCCTTATCTACACTCCAACCAAGCATTGTGTAAGTGGTACCTATGCAAATAGGTACCATACATTCAAAATTATTGGAACAATCGGAAACATACATACCCTAAATGATATGTTGTCTGGTGACCAGTTAGGTCTTACAACTTCCAATAGTTTACGCACACCTCCATTTATATCAGTCTCTTCAATCTTAATTGGGACATACACATCTCCACCAGGAAGGCAAGCCGAAGTCATATTTATTTATCTCCTTATTATTCCACCGCAGGGAAAGTTATCCGTGGCTTGCACTACGTGTCGACTCGACAGAATGAACTCGTACATTATCATCCGCAGTCGTATTTATACCTGCACGATAGGTAGGTATTAGGTATAGGTTATTATATTTTACTGTCAGGATGACCGAGATGTCGTTTTATGTAGGTATCTACAGAGATAAATCATATGGCTTCATAAAAGATAACAACCGTGAAAATTCACCGATAGTACGATACACAATACACAAACGAAAAGATGGAACCTGAATGAAAATGACTGAAAATCACAATATCCAACATAAGATGATGATGAGTGATGACAGATGATCTCTGACATCTGACAGCTTGTCACTGTGACTTTACTAGGCATGGGGATAATGTCGAATCAAATTATCGGTATTCTAACTAAAGTTTCTGAATGTTTCAAGCAAATCAAACAAAAGGATGTTGTAAGTAACATGTTTTTATTCTCGTTAAATCGATTCACAGCCCAAATCACCATCATCAAACTCTGATTCGGACTCGCTGGAGCAGTCTTGTAGATTTATAATCAGTTCCTGGGTAGATAGATTAGATTTCAATGTTTGAGCGTGGACTGTAGATTCTTTTTATTAGGGGCTGGACTTCGTGATGCGATGATAATAAATAAAACGCAGAGCTCGTTGTTTCACTGTATTTCGTTCGGGATTGCCCGATTCCAAGAGAAATGTTACTACATTTAAATATTTTATAATCTACTTTGATATTGCCATAATTACCTACTAATTGCAACATGCTGGCACCTAGCAAGAACTTAACAATATGTACCCACTGGGAAGCCACTGTCTCCCATGATACAGGTTATTCCTACTTTGGGAGGCAGAGACCTTAATTATGTAAACCCTGTTATTTTGAACAACAAATTATTCTTATTGGTCGAATCGTACGTCACGCTCCCAATCTTCATCTTTTTCTTGTTCTGTCGATGTCTACAAAATTCTATTATGCTTTTTTTTTTTTTTTCTTTATTCTTTATTCTATGTTCCGAGTCAAGATCGATAATTGTCTTACAATAAGTGTAGCACGTCACTATTTGCCAATAAAGTATGTTAATTGTCTCTATACATTTTACTGCCGAAAAATACGATACTTCATAGGCGTGTTTTGACACTGACAGCTGTAGAGATCATCCTATGTTGGATGGTATTAGCCGAAAGCCAACACAAATCCTCAGCACAAAGAACTACACGGCTACCGTCAAGGAGGGTAACCAAAAAAAATAATACATAGGTACTTTTTATTTGATTTTATGAAATTTAAGCCTTTTTTAGGTTCCGTAGAGAAACAAGGAACCCTTAGGCCGTAAACTGCGTTACGCGGGTGCAATCCGTCGCGGGCCACGCGTCGGGTGCCCGCGCGGGTGCACGTCGCGGGCTTCGGGCGCCCGGCGTCGGTGCGGGCATCCGCGTAACGCAGTTTCCGATAGTACAATTTTGACGTTGTACGTTGACGTTGACGGCGGGAGCCCGCGCGTGTTATTTTTGTATGGAAACGCGCGGGGCCCGCGTAACGCAGTTTCTGGCCTTATAGTTTCGTCAAGTCTGTCTGTCCGTCCGTCCCTCCATCCGTATGTCACAGCAACTTTATTCCAAAACTATTTAGGACTACACAGTTGAAACTTGGTACGTAGATGTATTCTATGAACCGCTTTATGATTTTTATAAAAAAACTGAAAAATAGTAGATTGTTTACCAAGGGAGTAAAGAACTATTTTTAGGGCGAGAGTGTTTTTTGACTCCTGAGCGACCGAGGGATTCTAGAGTTGAGTCCCGAGTAAACGAGGGACTCAAAAGTAGAATCCTGAGGGAGCGAGGGATTCAAAGTACATCACTCGAGCCAAAAATAGTTTTTACTCCTGAGGTGGACACTCTACTTTTCATCACCCTCTATGAGAAAAGTAGTAAGTAATCAATAAAATAACATACATGTACCTATACAGGGTGTAACAGAAAGGGATGTACAAGCGGAATGAGGGACATCATTCTGAACAACTTTCACTATGGGATCGACTTGATCAGAGCAACTTTATTCTTAACTCAGTACATTTCGGGCCTAGCGCTCAGCTGATCTGTATGGTGGAGTGAAAAATAAAGTTGCTCTGATCAAGTCGGTCCAATTGTGAAAGTTGTTCAAAATGATGTCCGTAACAACCTTCTTTCGGCTTGTACACCCCTTTCTGTTAGACCCTATATTTATTTAAGTACCTACACAATTGTCGTGATATGTTGTGTGGTTGTGTGTAATGGTTTGTTAGAAGAAATCTCTTGTTATCTGTTATAAGTTTTCTGTATGTCATTCTTGTCTTAGTACAATAAAGAAATTACGAATTACAAATATGTCCTCCACATAGTTAAAGCTTGTTTAGTATTGGCTAAATCTTGAAAATTGGTTCAAAAAGCATTTTCAGATAACCACTAGTTTTTACATACCTATATTCCTCGTGATTTTATTGGTAACAGATCTTGTATTTGTCATTCGCGTTTGTTGTTATCATCTGGAGTTAGACACTCACTTTCACTCATATTCTTTACTCATATCCGCAAACGAAATTGAAATAATTACAGCATTCAGATTTGGCGCGCTTTGTTTACAATTTTTCCACAACTTTTTAAATTATTTGGTCCGTGTTTCGATATCAATTCTGTAAGGTTGTTTCTCTGTTGTCAGTGTTGTCATCAATCGGTGTCAATCGATTCGGTCGATCGGATTATCTAATCTGTGTCGAGTACGCATTTTAATACAAACTTTTTTTTTATTGGCTGCGTTAAGAATCGATCTCTCTTTTAATTGGGTCTGTCAGCCTGAGTGGTAGTGAAACTGATTAGTGACAGCATTTTTTCCCTTTGTACTGGCAACAAAATTAAAAAGTTACTTTTAGTCCCTAGGGACTAAATGACCTACTTTAGTCCCTGTTTGCCGGGACTAAAGTAGATCTTTTTGAATAGATGTGATGAAAAATATATTAAGGGGGCTCCCCATACATGAACTGTATGTCGTAGGTTGTAGCCCGAGGAACGTAATGCGACTCACGAATTTCGACTTATCGAAGCTTGAGGCTAAACGTGTCTGCTCCACCCGAGCGGGGCTACGAGGGTGGAGGTCCTACGGTCGACCTGGATAGGCCCGGGTGACAGAATCTGTCACTGAATCTGTTGCCTAACCACCATCGGACAATAACGTCCGGAGCGGGATCCTGACGCAACCCTGGTGATGCCCGGGACTTCATTCCGGATGACTTCAAACCAATAGATTCTCTAACTATATTTAAAACATTCAAACTTCTAAACGTTAAAAAAACTGAAGATCTATGGGGCATGTCGGTTAAAGTAGTTAAATCGGTAATTGATGTGATTGCTCCGTACATGGCAATCATGTTCAATAGTTGTATAGCAGAAGGTATTTTTCCTGACCTCATGAAAATGAGCAGATTAATACCACTTTTCAAATCCGGTAGCAAGGAAGACCCTGCGAACTTCAGACCTGTATCTGTTTTGCCAGTGTTGAGCAAAGTGTTTGAAAAGGTGATACTGAATCAACTACAATCTCACTTTAACGCATCAGGGCTACTCCACAAAAAACAATTTGGTTTCACTAAAGGCAGATCAACAACTGACGCCGGAGTAGCACTAGTACAACACATCTATAGTGCGTGGGAGGGATCACAGGATGCTGTTGGTGTATTCTGTGATCTTTCCAAGGCCTTTGACTGTGTAGATCATCAAACCCTTCTGCTCAAACTGCAACACTATGGTATTAAAGACAATGCTTTAAAATTAATGGAATCATATCTTGGAGACAGAGTACTAAAAGTAGATATAAATAGAAATAAGTCTACCGGAACGCATATGAATATTGGTGTCCCCCAAGGCTCTATTCTGGGTCCGTTCCTTTTCTTGGTTTACGTGAATGACCTGCCGTATATGGTGGAGAAAATGACTCAGATTGTACTATTTGCTGATGACACATCCATTATCTTTAAGGTGAAAAGACAACAAGAAATTCTAGACGATGCAAATAGTACGCTCTCTCATGTGTTAAGTTGGTTTAATGTAAACAACCTTTTATTAAACTCGAAGAAGACAAAATGTATCAAATTCTGTTTACCGAATGTGCGGCAGGTGGACACGAGTGTAAGCATAGGAACGGAAAGACTAGACCTCGTTGAAGAAACAATTTTCCTTGGAATCACTATAGACTCGAAACTTCAATGGGGTCCTCATGTAACTAGTCTCTCACGAAGACTTAGTTCAGCTGCTTATGCGGTCAGGCAAATCAGACACATCACAGATGTAGGAACTGCCAGATTGGTTTACTTTAGTTATTTCCATAGTATTATGTCTTACGGAATACTGCTTTGGGGGAGAGCGGCAGATATAAACACAATATTTGTCTTACAAAAAAGGGCCATTCGGGCTATCTATCAACTAGATGCTAGGCAATCACTAAGGGACAAATTCAAAAATATCAATATACTTACTGTTACCTGTCAATACATTTATGAAAATATCATGTATACCAGAAAAAACATAGGTTTATTTAAGACTTTAGGTCATAATCATAGTATTAGCACTAGAAATAGAAATAAGATTGCTATGCCCGCGTTCAGACTCAGTAAGGTTGCTCACTCTTTTATGGGAGTATGTGTTAGTTTTTATAATAAAATACCTAATGAAGCAACGGACCTACCAGAAAGGAGGTTCAAAAACTATGTCAAAAACGGCCTATTGAAGAAGTCTTATTACAGTGTAAAAGAATATTTAGATGACAAAACTGCATGGTCTTTACCATCTCAGCGCACAGAAATCCAAAGAGGGGCGATGGACTGAGTCAGTACGTCTCTCCTCGGTGTATTTCCTTAGACTTAAGGCGCCCGTCCAGCTAAAATGCCCAACAGATTGAGTTATTCCAGCAGATTGAGACACTTTCTGAATCCAGAAAAAATATATGTTATAAAATAGTCCCTTGCCTAAAAATTTAGTGTTTGAAAAGATCATAATGTCATCATAAAGTATATGAAAAAAAATATAAACGAATAGTCCTTTTTTACCTAAATCGAGTTATTCCAGCAATTCTACGAGGAATATTGGTTTGATTCTTGTGTCTAAAAATAGGTAATCGAAATATCTTAAAGTTTAGTGTTTAACATTTTAGAATTAATCGGCGATTTCGAATCAATCTTCATTTTATCACTTGCGCTGAAATAAATTGCATGCGGGTATGCGCGAAGGCGACGGGAGGCATTACCGCTTAGGCTCTCGAAGGGAGAGGTTGTGTCGCTCGTCTCAATAAAAGTCAGTCATAAAATAATTGCTACGCGGCATCGTCATGGCATAATAAAATACGGTTTTTCGTCCTCAAAAGTAGCCAAGGCCTAAAAAATTTATGGGATTCGTCTTGATACTCCTGAAAATTGGTAGTACGGTGTCTTACTGGTAGTCAGTAGGATTGAAATAGTAGTTTATGAAACTGTTCCATAATGAGGGGTATTAAAACACGAGTGGGTGTTTTTGATAGTATCCCACGAGAGTTTTAAACCTAGTTATGTGTAGTTTCACACCATGTTTAGTTCATACACTATTTATCTACTCTCATACTCATCTCATAAGGTTCGTTGTGACAAGTCCTTTAGGAATATGGTGCCATCGAGCTAATCTGAATTTGGAGTTCATTTTGTAATATGGGTATGATTTTCGAGGTATTTTAGGGTTCTAGTGACGAATTAGGGGTCCATTTTGCATTTCCAGATGGCTGCCGAGCCAAATTTCTATTTTGCAATATGGGTATGGCGTAGTATCGGGTATTAGCTTACTTTTTGTTAGGGTTCCGTACCCGAAGGGTGCCAAACGGGACCCTATTACTGAGACTTCGCTGTCCGTCTGTCCGTCCGTCCGTCCGTCCGTCCGTCCGTCCGTCTGTCACCAGGCTGTATCTCATGAACCGTGGTAGCTAGACAGTTGAAATTTTCACAGATGATGTATTTCTGTTGCCGCTATAACAACAAATACTAAAAATCAAAAGAAATTTAATATTAAGGGGGGCTCCCATACAACAAACGTGATTTTTTTGCTCATTTTTGCTCGATATTGATAATGGTAGCAGGTAGACGCTTAAAATGTTCACAATATATTGAGTATATTATTTACATAAAAAATAAATAATTAAATTAAAATTAAATTAATATTTAGGGGGGCTCCCATACATTTTTTTTTTGCGGTTTTTTATAGATAATGGCACGGAACCCTTCGTGCGCGAGTCCGACTCGCACTTGGCCGGTTATTTCAATTATTCATAATAACTCGTGTATTTACTCATGATAAGCATAATGATATTGTGATGCGGAACTGATAATGAAGACCACATATGGCCACCAGACCTGCTCAATACTAGGTACAAATACAATGCGTGGCTGACAGGCAGGCAACGCATAGCCTAAACCGGTGGACCTAGAGCAATGAAACTTTGTACAGAGGTTCCTTAGTAGCGTGGGGTAGCACTGAGATGGGATTTGACAAAATAATTCCCCAATTGGGGATTAGGAGTTACAGTTTGTATTAAACTCAATCTAATCAAATAGGGTTTGTGGAAGTCGGTTTTTTCTAAAGTTTACTTTTTGTTTCAATTATTATTCCAAATTACCTGCACAATCAATACAACGTAAATGCCCGCACGATCATATGCCAATATTCGAATCAGTTCTTAGTATCAGCAATGGCTCGGATTGTTATCGTTTTGGGCCAGCACTGAGTAACACAAGTGATCCAAGTTCGATCCTCACAGACATGGGGCCGATCCTCTAGGACACACACACTAAAATTACTTGACAATATTAGCTCCGACGCTCTTACTCGGTTGCCATAGATTCCATTTTCGAACTCACTTTTGAATTAGTTCATCAGTACATTAAAATAATTCAAAAGTCAGTTCGAAAATGGAATCTATGGCGTCAGTATAAGAGCTGTCAAACTTAATATTGTGGTCGATTCTCTAGGTTACACTGACTAAAATTACTTGACAATATTAAGTTTGACAGCTCTTATGCGGACGCCATAGATTCCATTTTCAAACTGACTTTTGAATTATTTTAATGTACTGATGAACTAATTCAAAACTGAGTTCGAAAATGGAATCTATGGCAACCGCGTAAGAGCGTCGGAGCTAATATTGTCAAGTAATTTTAGTGAGTGTGTCCTAGAGAATTGGCCCCATTGTCATGTAGTTTTAGTCAGTGTAACCTAGAGAATCGACCACATTATCACTTTTTCATTCTTTGCTCATCGTTGTCTGAGTGCTGCCGTCTCTATATCAGCGGAGATCAGAAGAAACTTTATAAGGTTGACAGTGGCGCCCCTAGCGGTCGTCCTAAGCAACTTTACACAATGAACAACATGTGCTATGCCTGCCAAGCTGAGATAAAAGTAGATAAAAAAAAGTCGCCGCCATCTTGAACTTTTTTGTTACTCAACCGAATTGCTTCAAAATCGATATCTGAGGATGCGGTTGGAATCCAATCATGATTCTGAAGTCAAATATTAAAAAAAGTCGCCGCCATCTTGAACTTTTTTGTTACTCAACCGATTTGCAACAAAATCGATAACTGAGGATGCGGTTGGAGTCCAATCATGATTCTGAAGTCAAATATAAAAAAGTCGCCGCCATCTTGAACTTTTTTGTTACTGAACCGATTTGCTTCAAAATCGATATCAGAGGATGCGGTTGGAGTACAATCATGATTCTGAAGTCAAATATTAAAAAAAGTCGCCGCCATCTTGAACTTTTTTGTCACTCAACCGATTTGCTTCAAAATCGATATCTGAGGATGCGGTTGGAATCCAATCATGATTCTGAAGTCAAATATTAAAAAAGTCGCCGCCATCTTGAACTTTTTTGTTACTGAACCAATTTGCTTCAAAATCGATATCTGAGGATGCGGTTGGAGTACAATCATGATTCTGAAGTCAAATATTAAAAAAAGTCGCCGCCATCTTGAACTTTTTTGTTACTCAACCGATTTGCTTCAAAATCGATATCTGAGGATCCGGTTGGAGTCATGATTCGGAAGTCAAATATTAAAAAAATCGCCGCCATCTTGAAATATTTTGTTACCTAACCGATTTGCTTCAAAATCGATATCTGAGGATCCGGTTGGAGTCCAATCATGATTCTGAAGTCAAATATCAAAAAAGTCGCCGCCATCTTGAACTTTTTTGTTACTGAACCGATTTGCTTCAAAATCGATATCTGAGGATCGGGTTAGAGTCCAATCATGATTCTGAAGTCAAATATTAAAAAAGTCGCCGCCATCTTGAACTTTTTTGTTACTGAACCAATTTGCTTCAAAATCGATATCTGAGGATGCGGTTGGAGTACAATCATGATTCTGAAGTCAAATATTAAAAACAGTCGCCGCCATCTTGAACTTTTTTGTTACTCGACCGATTTGCTTCAAAATCGATATCTGAGGATCCGGTTGGAGTCATGATTCGGAAGTCAAATATTAAAAAAATCGCCGCCATCTTGAAATATTTTGTTACCTAACCGATTTGCTTCAAAATCGATATCTGAGGATCCGGTTGGAGTCCAATCATGATTCTGAAGTCAAATATTAAAAAAGTCGCCGCCATCTTGAACTTTTTTGTTACTGAACCAATTTGCTTCAAAATCGATATCTGAGGATGCGGTTGGAGTACAATCATGATTCTGAAGTCAAATATTAAAAAAATCGCCGCCATCTTGAAATATTTTGTTACCTAACCGATTTGCTTCAAAATCGATATCTGAGGATCCGGTTGGAGTCCAATCATGATTCTGAAGTCAAATATTAAAAAAGTCGCCGCCATCTTGAACTTTTTTGTTACTGAACCAATTTGCTTCAAAATCGATATCTGAGGATGCGGTTGGAGTACAATCATGATTCTGAAGTCAAATATTAAAAAAAGTCGCCGCCATCTTGAACTTTTTTGTTACTCAACCGATTTGCTTCAAAATCGATATCTGAGGATCCGGTTGGAGTCATGATTCGGAAGTCAAATATTAAAAAAATCGCCGCCATCTTGAAATATTTTGTTACCTAACCGATTTGCTTCAAAATCGATATCTGAGGATCCGGTTGGAGTCCAATCATGATTCTGAAGTCAAATATTAAAAAAGTCGCCGCCATCTTGAACTTTTTTGTTACTGAACCAATTTGCTTCAAAATCGATATCTGAGGATGCGGTTGGAGTACAATCATGATTCTGAAGTCAAATATTAAAAACAGTCGCCGCCATCTTGAACTTTTTTGTTACTCGACCGATTTGCTTCAAAATCGATATCTGAGGATCCGGTTGGAGTCCAATCATGATTCTGAAGTCAAATATCAAAAAAGTCGCCGCCATCTTGAACTTTTTTGTTACTGAACCGATTTGCTTCAAAATCGACACAATTTTTCAACACGCAATGAACTGCAACCAACGGAACTACTGGGGAATAAAAAGTCCCATACCTACGTCAACACTGTTACCGTATGGGATTTTTTTTTCCGTACCGTAACAGTGTGGACGGCGGGGTGTGTACTACTGGGAATAAACGCGAATTCGTTCGTCACTAGAACCCTAAAATACCTCGAAAACCATACCCATGTTGCAAAATAGAAATTTGGCGCGGTGACCATCTTGAAATGCAAAATGGACCCCTAATTCGCCACAAGAACCCTAAATTACTTCGAAATCTATACCAATATTGCAAAATTAAAATTTGGCGCAGCGGCCATCTTGAAATGCAAAATGGACTTTATATTCGTCACTAGAACCCCAAAATACCTCGAAAACCATACCCATATTGCAAAATTGAAATTTGGCGCGGTGGCCATCTTGAAATGCAAAATGGACCCCTAATTCGTCACTAGAACCCTAAAATATTTCGAAAACCATACCCATATTGCAAAATAGAAATTTGGCGCAGCGGCCATCTTGAAATGCAAAATGGACTGTATATTCGTCACGAGAACCCTAAAATACCTCAAAAACCATACCCATATTGCAAAATTTAAATTTGGCGCGGTGGCCATCTTGAAATGCAAAATGGACCCCTAATTCGCCACAAGAACCCTAAATTACTTCGAAATCTATACCAATATTGCAAAATTAAAATTTGGCGCAGCGGCCATCTTGAAATGCAAAATGGACTTTATATTCGTCACTAGAACCCCAAAATACCTCGAAAACCATACCCATATTGCAAAATTGAAATTTGGCGCGGTGGCCATCTTGAAATGCAAAATGGACCCCTAATTCGTCACTAGAACCCTAAAATATTTCGAAAACCATACCCATATTGCAAAATAGAAATTTGGCGCAGCGGCCATCTTGAAATGCAAAATGGACTGTATATTCGTCACGAGAACCCTAAAATACCTCAAAAACCATACCCATATTGCAAAATTTAAATTAGGCGCGGTGGCCATCTTGAAATGCAAAATGGACTCTATATTCGTCACTAGAACCCCAAAATAATTGCAAACCCCATTGCAACCGTCTCTGTCGCGATGCGAAACGTCGGCACATCCACGAGTGCATTGAGAGTTACACTTCAGCTCAGGTGTGGAAATTTCTAAGAACGCTTGGTGTAGGTAAGTCCCAGGACCTGATTGCTGGTAATGTGGATCTCAATGGTCTCAACCAGTTTCTTTCTGCCCCGCCTGTTGTGATGGATCCCACTGTCAAACAAGCCACGCTTCAGAGCCTACGCTCTCGGTCTTTACCCAACTCCCAACCTTTCAACTTGAGTAATGTTGGGATCGATGCAGTAAAGAAGGCGCTACTAAGAATCAACTCGAAAGCTGTAGGTGACGACAAAATTTGCCTCAAGATGATATTAACAATCTTAGACGAACTAGTGCCTGCTATTACTCACTTAATAAACTTTTCTTTATCAAATAGCGTCTTCCCCACGGGGTGGAAAAAAGCACTTGTAATTCCTTTACCAAAAACATCCAGTCCCGCCTCCTTCAAAGATTATCGCCCCATCTCAATCCTGCCCATCCTTTCCAAGGTCCTTGAAACTATTGTCTATAACCAGCTGTCCTACTACCTTTCTTCAAACAACCTCCTAAATACGTTTCAGTCAGGATTTAGACCAGGGCACAGCACCGTGACGGCTTTGCTGAAGGTCACTGATGATATCCAGCTAGCAATGGATCGCAAACAGCTTTCAGTTTTGGCTTTACTCGATTTCAGTAGTGCCTTCAACTGCGTAGATTACGACATTCTCGTTGAGCTTCTCAGGTCTCTAAATGTCTCCTCCCTCTCCGCCAGCTGGTTCGACTCTTATTTGAGGGATCGGCAACAGCGTATCCGGTCGGAGGAGACATCCACCGAATGGTGTGATCTCTCTTCAGGCGTCCCACAAGGTGGTATTCTGTCTCCTCTTTTATTCTCAATTTTCATCAATTCCATCTCAGACGTCCTGTCTTCCTCATACCATCTTTATGCCGATGATCTCCAGATCTATCGCCACTTCTCCCACAACGATATAATTTCTGCTGTTGAGGCACTGAACTCCGATCTTGAGGGTGTTAGAGGCTGGGCTTCATCCTTCGGACTCTTGGTTAACCCGAGTAAGTCCCAGGCCATGATTATAGGTACCAGGCATTGTCTTAACTTGTTGCAGCATCAGCCCATTCCACCTCTCACTTTCAATGGTACTATAATAGCATATAGCGACAAAGCTAAAAACCTTGGTCTCATCTTTGACAACCAGCTATCTTGGTCATCGCATGTCAATGAGGTCAGTCGGCGAGTATTTGCTACTTTTCACTCTCTCAGGAGACTTCAGTACTTTTTACCTCGACAGACCAAAATCATTCTCGCTCAGTCTCTTTTACTTCCCCTCATTGATTATGCTGATGTATGCTGGGTCAGTGCCAACGAAGATTTACTGAACAAACTCGAACGACTCCAAAATCTCGGGATTCGGTTTATCTTTGGGCTGCGCAAATACGACCATGTATCGCAATTTCGCAAGGAGCTAAAGTGGCTGCCGATCCGCCTTCGTCGGGACTCCCACATCCTCAATTTCCTATACAACATATTGCGGAATCCACGCTACCCCACATTCCTACGTGACCGATTTCAATTTCTATCTTCCAGCAGTTCTCGGAGAACTCACGCTTTTTCTATCCTTACTATCCCACAGCATGACACCGCATCCTATGAGCACGGGTTTAGACTACGGGCCATTCGGTTGTGGAATTCACTACTCCCCTGCGCCATCAGGGACAGTCCAACTCTAAATATTTTTAAAAGTCGCGTGAAGAAACATTATCTTTCTTTATAGATTTAAAGGTAGTAATATATATATATATATATATATATACATATAATATATTTTTGTATTTATTTAAAAAGAATAATGTTATATAGGTATCTATCATATATATTTATTTTTGTCTTTATGTTTAGGTATAAGTTAATTTTAGAATGCATATTATATATTTATGTATGCAACCTTTTAAATTTATTGTTGTACACATGGGTCTACCCCCGCTCAGCTATCAACCTCTCTCAACGAAACTTGGTTTGCTGGAAGAGATCTCTTTTTAGAGATAAGCTCGCCATTGTACACTTTTATTACCTACCATGAATTGTTAACTATTTTTTTTGTGTGCAATAAAGAAATTATGAATTATGAATTATGAAATACCTCGAAAACCATACCCATATTGCAAATTAGAAATTTGGCGCGGTGGCCATCTTGAAATGCAAAATGGACCCCTAATTCGTCACTAGAACCCTAAAATACCTCGAAAACCATACCCATATTGCAAAACAGAAATTTGGCGCGGCAGCCATCTTGAAATGCAAAATGGACCCCTAATTCGTCACTAGAACCCTAAAATACCTCGAAAACCATACCCATATTGCAAAATAGAAATTTGGCGCAGCGGCCATCTTGAAATGCAAAATGGACTGTATATTCGTCACTAGAACCCTAAAATACCTCGAAAACCATACCCATATTGCAAAATTTAAATTTGGCGCGGTGGCCATCTTGAAATGCAAAATGGACTCTATATTCGTCACTAGAACCCCAAAATACCTCGAAAACCATACCCATATTGCAAACAGAAATTTGGCGCGGCAGCCATCTTGAAATGCAAAATGGACCCCTAATTCGCCACAAGAACCCTAAATTACTTCGAAATCTATACCAATATTGCAAAATTAAAATTTGGCGCAGCAGCCATCTTGAAATGCAAAATGGACTTTATATTCGTCACTAGAACCCCAAAATACCTCGAAAACCATACCCATATTGCAAAATTGAAATTTGGCGCGGTGGCCATCTTGAAATGCAAAATGGACCCCTAATTCGTCACTAGAACCCTAAAATATTTCGAAAACCATACCCATATTGCAAAATAGAAATTTGGCGCAGCGGCCATCTTGAAATGCAAAATGGACTGTATATTCGTCACGAGAACCCTAAAATACCTCGAAAACCATACCCATATTGCAAAATTTAAATTAGGCGCGGTGGCCATCTTGAAATGCAAAATGGACTCTATATTCGTCACTAGAACCCCAAAATACCTCGAAAACCATACCCATATTGCAAATTAGAAATTTGGCGCGGTGGCCATCTTGAAATGCAAAATGGACCCCTAATTCGTCACTAGAACCCTAAAATACCTCGAAAACCATACCCATATTGCAAAACAGAAATTTGGCGCGGCAGCCATCTTGAAATGCAAAATGGACCCCTAATTCGTCACTAGAACCCTAAAATACCTCGAAAACCATACCCATATTGCAAAATAGAAATTTGGCGCAGCGGCCATCTTGAAATGCAAAATGGACTGTATATTCGTCACTAGAACCCTAAAATACCTCGAAAACCATACCCATATTGCAAAATTTAAATTTGGCGCGGTGGCCATCTTGAAATGCAAAATGGACTCTATATTCGTCACTAGAACCCCAAAATACCTCGAAAACCATACCCATATTGCAAACAGAAATTTGGCGCGGCAGCCATCTTGAAATGCAAAATGGACCCCTAATTCGTCACTAGAACCCCAAAATACCTCGAAAACCATACCCACATTACAAAATTTTAATTAGGCGCGGTGGCCATCTTGAAATGCAAAATGGACTCTATATTCGTCACTAGAACCCCAAAATACCTCGAAAACCATACCCATATTGCAAAATTTAAATTTGATATCACATAGCAATAGCTATAGCGGGGCTTAAAATACCAGTTTGAAGCCGGTGCGGCACAAAACTTCAAAATCTGACTTCAGAATCATGAATATACTCCAACCGCATCCTTAGATATCGATTTTGAAGCAAATCAGACCAATAACTAAAAAGTTCAAGATGGCGGTGACTTTTTTCAAAATCTGACTTCAGAATTATGATTCGACTCTAACCGCATTCCTAGATATCGATTTTGAAACAAATCCGTCTACAGTCTATTCGTGATAAGAATGTTGTGAAATTAAAATTAAAATGGACAGGACACAACCGTCGCGTTTGAAAGTTTGCCTTCAACCGGTCACTGTGAACTTGGCTTGATAAGAGGAAACGATTTGATTGGTTACGGGGCGTGGCCATTATTAATCTGTGGCGTGGCTAAGCCGCCGGACAGTGATGACTCCACTTCATTCTTATCACGAATAGACTATAGTTAGAAAAAGTTCAAGATGGCGGCAACTTTTTTCTAAATCTGACTACAGAATCATGATTGGACTCCAACCGCATCCTTAGAATCGATCTTGAAGCAAATCGGCCTAGTACATTACAAAAAAGATCAATATGGCGGCGACTTTTTTCAAAGTCTGACTTTAGAATCATAATTGGACTCCAACCAGATCTTCAGGTATCGATTTTGAAGCAAATCAGACCAGTAACGAAAATGTTCAAGATGGCGGCGACTTTTTGTCGGCGGCGATAAAAGTGTGTAGGAGGCGCCGCCACAGGAACGCCAACTTATACTTGCCACTCTGTTGCACGATTGTGAATAACAATCGCTAAGCCACTCGATTGTAGAAATCATTCAAAGTATTCGAATAATCCTAAAACAATCGATAATCGAGGTAGTCGTGAAGCGTGAGCTGCGTGAGTGGTTTCATTCGTTTTGACATTCGATAGTTTTATGCTCATGTAAAAGTAAACTCTATGCTCTGAGAAAAAGTATCTAATTTTGTGTGGAAAATTCTATGAGAAACAACTACCTACCAAACGGAAACATTGTCACATGTTAGTTCTAGGTAACCAGTCATGAACTCTCTTAGCACATATCATAAGTTGCTGATCCTTATGAATATAGATATCATCTAAAAAGAACGCTGCAGTGGTAGGCGATTTACGCCAATTTGTCCATGCAGGTAAAGGACGCTATTGCCATGCATATTACCACATTCTTTTCCGCAAATTACACCAGTGTACCCATACATATAAGGAAGCTATTGCCATGCACCGCTCCATCGCCTCCAGCGTTTTTAGGGTT
>OY735253.1:8416589-8474699 GCA_963457715.1 Argyresthia albistria | reverse complement strand
ACCTAGCCCTTCAGATGTGACTTGACGTTGAAGGTGGGTTTACAGGGCGGCGCCAGTTCTACGGAACTTAATATCAAAAAGCGGTAGTTTCACCTGTCACCGCAAACCAAAATATTGTTGGAAAGCGCATCTCCAATAGACAATGACACGTGTTACTTTGGCATTGACGTATATTTGGTATTCTTTTTGGCAGTGAATTAGAAAATTAAATACTGCAGGGCTACCATAAAAACCTACGCAGACCGGGACGGCATGGCAAGTTTTTTTTTACCAATGTACATTCAAACGTATCGATATAGAAATATGACATAAATTGATATCCCGTGGCATCCGCGGAATTAAAATTAAATGTCCATTGGTAAAAATTTAAATTCCATTGTCCCAGTCTGCGTAGGCCATAAGGCACGCAGACTGGGACAGGCTGCGCAACTACCTGCCCAAAGAAAATAACCGGCCAAGTGCGAGTCGGACTCGCGCACGAAGGATTCCGTACCATTATCTATAAAAACGGCAAAAAAAACATGTTTGTTTTAGGGGAGCCCCGTTTAATATTTATTATAATCTGTTTTTTAGTATTTGTTGTTATAGTGGCGACAGAAATACACCATCTGTGAAAATTTCAACTGTCTTGCTATCACGGGTCATGAGATACAGCCTGTTGACAGACGGACAGACGGACGGACAGCGGAGGCTTAGTGATAGGGTCCCCGTTTGGCACCCTTCGGGTACGGAACCCTAAAAATCATGGTTTAGACTCACTTGCACTGGTCGAGAACTTTGTTCGCCAGCTGAATGGACAGCGCGAAGTCGTCGATCGCGGCCGGTCGCAACTCAAACTCCAGCCTCCGTTGCTTGATCGGCTCACCCTCCTTCTTCAGCTCGTCTAGTTTGTCCACGTAAACCTGTTGATACGAGATTAAATCCTTTTCTATTAAAACTATTAAAAACGTATAGTTTGGAGATATATTCAGGAGGGGGAGGACTTTGCCACTCCATCCGATCCTGAACGGTCTCCCTCCAGTCCTTATCCCATAGACCAAACTCATGACTCCATCTATTTCTGGGTCGGCCACGCTTTCTCTTTGCATTTTGAGAGAAATGTATAAAATCATAAATTAGTAACACACTCTTAAGAACGCCGAAGAAACATGTGAAATTGCGCAATAAATATGTAGATATTGTGCTAACCTCATGTCATTCGTGACCAAAACAAACAGTCTAATTCTGAGTCATAGGTCGTTCAATGAACTTGCGCTTTGTTGGCTTGCACGAGTAGTTATTAAATAGTGGGCGTTAACAACAGCCTAATAAGTAGCTCATGAGTTCTATGAGTTATTATATGCTCTGAGTCATATCACGTTTGGGCAAAATATAGTTTGATAAACATGTGTATGTATTTTGGTGCAACAAATTTAAATTATCTCCACTTTTCAACTTAAAGATATTGGAGACAACTTAGGGACAGCATCTTTTTTCGTAAAACGGTGTCAATGCACGAAAAACATTTATTGCCGATAAGAAATAGATATATTCAATCGGTCATTGGCCTGATAATATTGCATAGTAACGAAAAGAACAGATATTATAAATGGTCTCTTATCTGCTTCATCAATCAGTAGTACTTTATCTAGTGCATAATATTGTACAATGATCAGGAATAAGCGAAAGTCCACGCCACTACCTTACACTTGCCACGTGTATTTCATGCTGTAACTTGTATAGTAGGGTGCCTCGTTGATGTAAGGAGGTTTTCTTTATTTCAAGCTATCAAAAACATAGGGGTCTCAAAAGTTGCATATTTGTGCGTAGTTTAAAACTACATTTTTAGTTTTTGGATTTATAGGTACTTATAGCCCTCTACCAGGCCTGGAATTTTGAATATTTTGCGAATTATCGTACTTCTTAAATATTTTATTTTTATTTTATTTAGTACCTTATTGATTATTATTCCTCTAGTATTAAGGGTATGAAAGACAAATAAAGCAATAATCACATCAAAAACTATATTAAACAAACTCTAAACACACAAATCTAAGCCTTGTATTGACCTTTAAAATTAAAAGTTGGCATTTTACTCCAAGACATTAATTTGGTCCGAATCAACCCATCTCTGGCCTTTGGTCCAGCGACTGCCATCGATGCTTCAGTCACTAACTTCACACATCTTTCCACAGCCTGGGTGTGACAGGGGAATGCTGGAATAGCTTTATCATTGAGCCTTTCCTTTTCGACCATTTCCTTTAAAACTTTGTCAGATACATTATCCAAAATGGGCGGGGATGTTATTTGTGATTCGGCCCAAATAATTATGTCAATGTCAGTCAGTCAGCAGCTTGAAAATTCAGTTTTGGTAACTTGAAAACTCGAACAGAGTTACTTTTGACCCTGCGTGCCTCGAACGTCTATTATCAAAGATCATCGCCAAAAGTAAATTTTCCGGGTGTGCGAAAAATGAATTTCTTTGTATGACAGGATCTATTATTAAAAGTATGTCGTCACACAAGTCCCTCGAATATTTTATAAGCTTGAAAACGTGGTGGGCTCCATTTTGTGCACAAAATTCTTTCTTTATACTGAACCAGACCGGCGCGTATACCTTCATGATATAGTCCACGATCGTTTTCAAATTATTCGAAGGACCATGGGTTCCGACATCGTTTCCCATATCTTCTTCATATCTTTGCTCACAATAGCGAACAGTCTGGAAATCGCCGGCTGCTTTGCAGTGCCTGCACTTAGTAGGGTATATCTTACATGCACTATGTATTATTAGCACTTGTAAATATGTTGGTAATACACTATTTTTGAGTTTTGATGGTGCTCCAAGAATGAAATAATCCACTTCACTGCGCCTAGTAACAGAATTCGAACTCATTATTTTTATTTTCAATCAAACAACTTTCGAGCTGAGCGCTGCAATAGTACTGAAGTTCGACACTTAGAGAATGTTTATTTTAAGTCTACCTACGTGTTAATTGACTCCGAAAATTACAAGTACTGACAAACAATAATACTGTCAATGATTTGAGTATTAATTTGACACTTTTCGACCTATGAAATTAGTACTTAATCAAATGGAACTTAAGGCCAATATTAACAAAAAACTGAAACTTTGACCTCCGGTAGAGGGCTAAAAGTAGTATTCAATATTTTTATTATTATTTTTTACGAGAACAATGTTTGCATACGCAACTTTTGAGACCCCTAACTTTTCCAAATTCGATAAAAAGTTCAAACGGGTCACCCTATTGTATAGGCCTATGCAACATAACATACCTAATGGACAGATAAGTCTGAATCACAACACGTGGAAGTCAGAAGACGTGGATGGAACAGAACGAGAAAGAAACAAGACTGTCTCAATCTGTGGCGTTTCGGTATCAGCCGAGTCTGGCAACCCAACCAGGCCAAACTATCGGCCGATCAAAAAGTCTGGTCAGAGCTGGGCCGCGAGTCCCGTGCGCGCGATCAACTCACCTGTCTGTGCTGCTCCTCGCCCTCGTCGTAGAGCCAGCTCTCGAGCGCGTCGAGCTCGGCCACGAGCCTCGTGCGCGCGTCGCCCGCGATGAACTCGTGCAGCGCCTCGCCGTCGCCCAGCTTGCCGCGCAGCTCGTACACGTACTCCTCCAGCGCGTTGCGGGCGTCCGCGCGCTCCTTCTCCTGGCGGTCCTGCGCTTGCATCTTGCCCTGTCGATGTCGGGGAGATACACGCATCAAACATCTGCACTGTGATTTCTACGAATGTTATGAGTTATGAGACGTCTCAATTCAACGATGATTGAAGACAACTCCATAGTTGCGGCGACGGTTCCGGTTGTGCAAAATGGTGTATTGAATAGCTTGCTAAACTTTGGCATAACTGTACATCTTCCAGGGGGGCAATTCTCGCGCCAGCGAGATCATGTCTACGGTCGAAATATCGATTTTGAGATAACGAAATCTCCATCAGAAACAAGAAGAATTCTCACGACCAACCAACCGAGTTATCTCGACCCGTTTTCGATCGAAATAAATATGAATCGAAATCGTTTTCGACAGATTTAGGCGGTAGCAAAACCGGTATCTCGACTAGGGAGATGATCTCGATAGCGCGAGAATCGGGGGCCCATATGGGAAAAGGCAAGATGAAGTCAAATACAACATTTGAATGAGTAATCTTACTTCTTGCTCCATGTATTGGTTGACATCGTTCAGAGTGTATCCCGGGGTGCGCGCTTCGATCGGCAGCTCGATGGTCTTAACGAGGACCTTCTTCTTATCCTTGCTCTTGTCCTTTTTATCGTCGGTCTCCTGTAAGCACACAGCCCGATCAACCTTTTATCAAAACGGAATAAACCCCACCACTGCCCTGCGTGGAAGGAACCGGAAGTAACCATTTCGTAATTTGAATAAGCTTATAAAATACTTTCCAAGCAGAGTAGTGACCCATTTGCACCCGAACCAAAAAAGCAATTGTTAATAAAGGGTTATCTTACTTCATCGGAACGTCATCTTCTCTGATACGTCGTCCAGAAGAAGTGTTGGAAGGTTTCATAGCTGGCATGATTCACAAAAACATGCGCGGACACAGAGAATAGGACATAGGGAACACGTTAACAACAAAAACAATCCAGAAAATGCAAATAAATGATACAATACACGACATCGTGAAAGAGACTCGTGGTACGAGCCAAAATGGACGTGCAAATGGGGCCCCGAAACGAGGGTGGGGAAGGATCAAACAACGTGGTGCCTGCTGCGGAGGTTTGTCGACAAAAGTGGAAGATATGCAAGACCTGATAGTGAAACTAGTGAATATGTCAAGAATGTGGCCGCCGGTGGTCCGTCCTTTGCAAGAATCATATTAAATCAGAGCTTAGTGACATTTACAGAAGTGGATTTGATTTAGAAAGCCAGCCTTCAGTCTGGACTCAGCTGCACACACAGCCAATAGTTTTACACTCCGTTGCAGAAAAGGTCATTCATTTACTCCATTAACTAAACCTGCTTTAAAGATAAAGTACTAGTTAATCTAACATACGTTGCAGAAAGCCATTTCTGTCTCAAGATATAGTTAGTTAGCTAAAGCGGGCATTAAAACAGCTTACTCTGTGGTTATCAGCAAAAATATTGACAGTGACTCAAATCAATGAATCTTTTCATCAAATGAGTGAATGGTTGCGTTTTGTTTCCTTGACTTTTTCAAACTAAGAACGAAAATGCGTGATCGAAACGCATTATCAAAATAATATGTAATGTCAAATGTCACATGTTTTGGTTTGTTTACTGTATTTATCGTGTAACCAAAGAGCAAAGAAAGTAATAAATAACGGTCTCAAGACCTCGCGAAAATGGAGAACGTGAAAAAAAGGGAACATGGTGCCAACTACACTCACGACGAGAAGACATTACTGGCAGACCTTGTTTTTAAGTAAGTACCTACCTACCTAATTCAAGAGGTTTTATCAAGCCGAATCAAATGATCCCAAAATCCCAGGGTACCGTTTTCCACTCTCTCCATCAACTCCATCGTCAGGTGATGACAATCAGAAAGTACTTCACATTAAAATATGAATAGTACATGTGATGACGAAATCGGATGAGCCTAAACCCGACAGGTTTACAAATAAGTATCCTAGGGTTTCGTCTGCCACCTTCGAGCTCCATCATCAGACCAGCTCAATGGTACCATATTATTGTATTGTTAAGACAAACGAACATTTTATGCTTATTGAATAATTTTATCATTGTTTTGTTACAGATGATCTACGTACAATCAAAAAGAAAAAGAATCTCTCCGCAGAATGCTTTAAAAGAATCTATTGTAAGAGGAAGTGCCAAGTGGCTAATTTAGAAAAGAAAAAAGTAATGCAAGAAATCCTTCAGAATAAGCAGCACCATAATATGAAGATGCAATTAATAAGTAAATTAGTAACTCTTGGTAGTAATAATATACTATTTATAATGACTACCTATTGGAAGTGTTACGAAATAATGTTTAATAGAAACTATTGGAAGAGAATAATGTAAATACATTTGTTTTATTTATTTTATTACAAAATAGATAGGTAACTAAGAAAATACTGTATTGACAATTGCAGTTCTTGCGGATGAATCAGTTTCTGGCCTATTCTGCAAAGGTAGCAGAATTTCCTCATCTTCTAAATTAATATCATTTGGAGGTTCTACCTCATCCAGCTCTATGCACATATTGTGTAATATTGCAGTAGCCACAATCACTTTAAGAATGGTTGATGTTTTTGTCAATGTCATCCCCTTCTGTAAGCAAGGGCTTCGCCTTTTCCATACCCCGAAACATCTTTCGACTGTGTTACGAGTAGATATGTGACTTTTATTGTATGCCTCTTCAGCTAGTGTGTGGGGCTGTAGGAAAGGGGTAAGTAAATATTTCTTGCAGTAATACCCACTATCGCCTAACAAATGATAGTTATTATATCTACCCATATCAAAATTTGCACACAAGTGTGAGTTGTTAAAAATCGTGCAGTCATGTACTGACCCCGGCCAACGAGCAATAATATCTCTTATTTTTAGTTGGGCATCACAAACCACCTGTACATTTATTGAGAAGTACCCCTTCCTGCATCTGTAAACTTCTGAGAGCATCCCTCCTCTAGATATTATTTTAACATGTGTGCCATCCACAGCACCGGCCACCCGTGGAAACCCAGCTATTTCATAAAAATCTTGTGCCACTGTTCTCAATTCATTTCTGTCTGGCATATTTATATATCTAGGGCTTAATTGGGCTATTGCGTGTGTAATTTTTTGAACTATGCGGCAAACTGTCGATTTATGGATGTTTGCTAAATCCCCCATCACCTGTTGAAACGAGCCCGTTGCATAAAACCTGAGACATATCAATAATTGTGTTATGCCATTTATCGATTTATTCCGCTGTGTCATTGGTTCCAAGTCTCCAATCAAGCTTAGAATCTGTAGTACCGCGTTCTTCGTGAACCGGTATCTGATTCGGAAATCCTCTCCATCGTGTTGATCAAATAAATTGACCCTGTCTGGGATATTGCGGCGCTGAATATCTATTTCTGGATCCGAAAGTGACGAGAGGCTTGACATGGACATCCTGCAAGGAAATTGTAGTACATATTTAGGTTATAAAAAAATAACTTAAAAATACAATGCATAGTAGTACTGCAACTTTATTTAAATTCTTACCTGGAATGTTTCAAGCACCTATTACTTTTAATTCCTGTATCGTATGTAGTGATATACACAATTTCTTGCAAATAAACAATGTTTACTGGACACTAATGGGTGCTCGGTGACCTATTAAATTTTGACATCCATTATGTTAAAACTATTGTTCCGTTAGGCCTAATGAGCTTTTGTGCAACGTAAATTCGCTTTAATGACACCTTTTGACGTTTCGTTAGATAAGTATTAACGCCCAGTTATAATATCAGTTTAGTTTGCTTTCTGCAACGACTTAACAGAATCTTTAAGGTTTAATGGACAAATAAAACTTAATGACCTTCTCTGCAACTGACGGTTAAACTACTTTTTTCATAAAAGTAGTAGATACAAAAAAATGTGCGTAATTCCAAAGGTTTTCAAACAACCACCATGCAAAGAGAGCTAACATTCTTGCACCAGACATCGCTACAGCCAAAAAAAAACGGCAAGCAGCAGGCAGCACTGTCTTCTTCGCGCTCGCTACCGAAACGTACCCCGCTGAACCACTGGCCTACTTTCTGTGTCCACGATTGTCTTTGCTGAG
Source organism: Argyresthia albistria (assembly GCA_963457715.1). Taxonomy (NCBI): domain Eukaryota; kingdom Metazoa; phylum Arthropoda; class Insecta; order Lepidoptera; family Argyresthiidae; genus Argyresthia; species Argyresthia albistria. The sequence goes on along the minus strand of OY735253.1, from coordinate 8,466,961 downwards.
GCTGTGCGTCTCCGTCTCCGCTCACCTCTTGGCTCTGACTCTCAGGGCCGTTCTGCGTGTTGTCTTGCGAGCCGTTGGCTTCCATCGGCTGGTCTTGCGGCGGCGCGTTTTCGTTGGAGTTCTCCATCTCAACGTTTTCGTTTGGGGCCGCATCCTGCTTTTTCTCGACGAGCGACGCGGACGCGACTGTTATGATCCCGTTTATGTTCACTCTGACTTTCAGTTTGACCTTTTGCGACTCGCCTTCTGCGGTCGGTTGCACGTCCTTGATGTTCCATTGACCTGGGTGTGGTAATGTGTTAGTTCAACTGTTTATAATGTAGTCGTTCCATTCCAAAGTAACCATCATAATGATCAAACCAATCAAATCCTATAAGCCGTTAAAAAAGGACAGAGCTTGGCTTGTATTTTCATTTTACAAGGCCCATGCATCCTGTGAAAACTCGTTGTAAGAATAGAAGGGCTTACCAATGAAGTTATCCGGGTAGGGCACCTGGTCGGAGTAGTAGGCGCTGACAGAGAAGGGCTCCTTCCTGTAGAAGGTCAGCATCTTGGAGAACGGCGCCGCGTGGTGCGCCGGGAACACCTGCGATTATGATACCTCTTTATATGTTGTAGCTCACATCAATCTAGAAGTATCTTAGCTCGTCTCGTCCATAACTGTTATGCACGTCTACACCGCAATTAAAAAGAAATGTGTGCGACTGCATTTGATGTTACGAAGAATCCCAAGTGTAGCGAGGGATTCAAGCATTATTGGAAATAATTTTGGAAATAATCTTTCCGGCGCGTACGTAGACAAATACACAAACAGTTATCTCGCCTCTTCGCTATGCAGGGCACTCTTTCACCCCATCTATGTGTGAAAGCGTTAAAAAGTACATATATTTGAATGGTGTGCACATATCTATACTATCTGCCCATCTACTAAGAACATGTATGCGATTTGACGTTTGTCGCCGCTGCCGCCGCATTTTTTAACGTCTAAAAGTTATTTGGTACTAGCTGCCCGTTGCACGACTTCACAGCGCGTTTTAGATATTCTCATAGTTCCCGGCTACAAAACAATTCGTTCATCATTTCGAAAATCCATATCGACCCTTGTTGGGCATAATTACGAAACTCTTTGCTTACAAACTATATGGGTCACAACACAACACACAGCTGTCAAACATAAGTTCCGGTTCCGCGAGCTCCGCTTCCAACAAAGAGGTTGAACGAAGTAGTCTGAGCTGAGAGTTTGAGTGATATATGGCTACCAACGCCATCTAGCGGAACAGAGTGAACTTACCATACAAAAGTTATTTAGATTTTTTTGCCTTTTCTCTACGTTTTTCCTTATTTTTAGGGTTCCGATCCTTAAAGGAAAAAAAGGAACCCTTATAGATTTCATTTTTATAAGTATAGATTGTGGCAGTGTACTCACCTCCATATCGCCGTCCTCCCCGCGCGCGGCCTCCCAGGTCAGGCGCACGGCGTACGGCTGCACGTCGGTCACGCTGAAGTCGCGCACGCGCACCGCCGGCGACAGGATGGCGCACTGCAGCGCGCAGCCGCGGGCCACCGCCTCGTCCTGACGACAGGTTGAGTTGAATCGACTAAACCACCTTCATGCTATGTCCATAGCTGCGGTGATTGGTCACGCAAAATGGAGTAATCGCTAAACGTATGTGAAAGTGCTAGACGCTATAGGCTATATTTGTATTGTAGTTATACTCTTTTCGCTGGAGTAAAGAGGGCAGGGCAGGTGTGATGGCTAAGATCACATGTGCAGAGCTGATGGGTTGAGACATGTTGAGATGAGCGGATGACGTGGAATGGGAAATGTAGGTCAAGGTGAGGTTAGGAACGTGAAGCAATTAGGTAGATACCTGGATGGCGTCTTGCCGATTTCCACAGCTGGATGACGACGAGATCAGCGCCAGGAAGTCCTTCTCCTCACCCTCGTGGGTTGTGGAACGCGGGAACGTTTGTTACGCGGCGAATCGCGACCTGCCAGCTGGCGGCTTGTGGGTATAAATGTGCGGATACAGCTTCCGGAGCTGATATGTTGTATGCGGGTGGCCCTGTGCTGAGTGGAAACCTGAGAGCGATTTCAACGCGCGCGGCCCGATCCAGGTTCGGAGATGCAAACATGCGGCGTCGCCTAGCCTTGGTGTGACGAATTGACGTCACGCACTGCGTTTCGTTCGTGAGTGAACAGTAGGGTTAGCTGTGATGGTGGTAATGATGACAGAATACTTGTTACCTGGTTGAGGGTGGTAGAAGCAGTCATCTGGAACACCTTCTCAATAAGGTTTTTCACGGCGGGAATTCTGGTCGACCCACCGACGATCTCGACAGCATGGATGTCCTCTTGCCTTAGCTCTGCAAAACGGCACGATGTTTTAGAAAAATCGTCAAGCAAGGGTCAGTCTATCGTTATGAAAATGACTGCACCAGCACCCCCTCAATACCTTTAAGACACCCCCCATAAGGTGCATGACAGGTGACACCAAGACGTCTGAAAACATCTATTGTAAGGGATGAAAGCTTAACTAACTTCCCCTAATTTTAATGTCAAATATTTTTCTTTTCCGGACAGGAGAACAAGCGGAAGGGTTAAGCGTAAGTTATTTAATAATAATAATATAGCGTCACGCTTTTTTCGTCATTTGCACGCCCATTCGCTTGAGGACAGAAGAGTCCTTTGACTTTGACAGTGGGGTACCAAGACGTCAATTAACGTCTGTTGCAAGGGGATGAGAACTTGATTTCCCCTAATTTTAATGTCATTTCTTATTCCTTTTCGGCCAGGAGAATGACAATCTCTTGACTGAAAAAGAGGCGAGCTTATCTCTATTAAGAGATATCTTCCAGCAAACCATGTTGGAACTTTTTCCCATCCCAGGGGGGCTGAGGCACCATTGTGCCCTGTTTTAGCCAGTCAGAGTTCATAAATGTTGGCTTATTTGAGAAACTGTCTGTAAACCCACAAGGTGCTCATCCCATACAAATTAGAATTAGTAACCCTTCGTAAAAAAGAGATGGCGTGAGGAGTAAGATTTGTACTTTAAACTTAAACGCCATGGTTTCAGTTAACATACTTCTAGGTGGCGCTAATCTTAGAATAAATCCTAGCGCCATCTCGTGGTATTTGCAATTTTTCGATGGTGCTGCACCAAGCGATAACGTCCTTGAACTAAAGAAGCTTCCGTAGCATCTCATTTTACGACGGTGTCATATTTTGTTCTAGGTGGTCTATCTGTATTAGCATAATATTATAGCACTTGTACTGTAAACCCACACATTTAGCGCAATCTTGTGAGCCTTACTAGAACTAAAACAATCTCGCCCACTCACTGGCAGCATGAATCAAGGCCCGCAGCGCCCTCTCCACGCGGTTGAAGGTGTCGGCGCACATCTGCTCCATGTCTTCCCGCTGGATGTCGGACGTCACGTCGCGCTCCTCCATGAAGCACTCGATGTTGAGCGGCAGCCGCGTGCTGTTAGCCGACATGTGCTTCTTCACCTTCTCCACCTCCTGCATCAGGCGGAGGAAGGCCCTGGGGACGGATTGTGGGTTAAATAAGATGCCTTGCGTAATATTTAAAATCTATACCGGGAGTTTGGAATATGGAGCGGCAAAACATTTTGGGGAGTCGACGACCTCTGTGGCGATGACGTAGCGGTTGTGCATCTGCATACCATGCGAGAGGTCCCGGGTTCGAATCCCGGCTGGGGACAAAAAAAACCCCTAGGTCTTGGATGTTTACATGTTTGTGATGTCACTGTTTCTGGTTCCCACGAAACAGGGTATCCTAGTGTGGGGCCAGAAGCAATGTATGTGCCTGTATATAAATTTTTATGTTTACTTAGGAAAATCCTTCTAAACAACTTTCACTATCAAACCAATTTAATCAGTTACTTTATTTTTCACTTCTCTATACAAATCATCTGATAACCGCTCGGTCCAAAATGTATTGAGATGTCAAAAAAAAGTTGCCCGATCAAATCACTCTCATTGCATTCATTGCATTTTTATAGATTAATATCGACGATTCTCATTTAGCGTTTTGGGTACCTACCGCATTCTTAGATTTATTCTTACATGGGCAATAATAGCGTATTGAACAGAAAGCGTGTGCAGTACCTCTGGTTCTTGCTGGCGTCCAGCTTCAGCCGTGACTGGAAGTCGATCACGAAGTGCGCCGCGAGCGCCAGGTCGATGTCCCGCCCGCCGCACTGCGGGTCCGTCGCCGTGGCGAGCACGCGCAGCTTGCCGCGGTTGAACGCGCACGCAGCCACCTGCACATTCAAAGGGGGCGTCCATTAATTACCTGAGGGGTTCTCGCCGATTTTCTGACCCCCCTTGCTCACCTGGTGAGGTATCATGAGATTTTACTCAACCCCCTCCCCCATCCCCCAATCTCGCGTGAGATTTTGAAAAATGTGTGTTTCTCTATTGGCGTTGGATTCATTGTAAAAAGATAAATATTATTGTAAAAAAAATTGGTCCTATTTCCGCGGAGGAACATGTTTTATACTTAATTTAACACATTTTTATCAATTTCACTCTGTTTATTGCGAAAAATACGTGATATTAGCCAAGACGACCCCTCTCCCCAGAATGAGATAAGTTGAGATTCGGCTCGACCACCTCCCCCCCTCACCCTCCCTGAACACCTCACGTAATTAATGGACGACCCCAAAGCCCTTATTCATTCACATTCATATTCTTTATTTCACAGAAACTTTAAACTTAAAACGAGCTTATCTCTAGAAAGAGATTTCTACCAGCAAACCTAGGCAGGACAGGAAAGTGGATGCATGGGGACAGTCCTAGTGCACAGTAAAACTACATAAACATCCATTAAACCAATTATAACTAAAGTAAATGTAGCCCATTAATGTCCCCACCGAGGGGCACAAGCCTTTACCCGGATCCGAGTAAGATTGAGCCATACTCCGCCACGCTAATTATAACTGAAATGCCGTTAAAATTAGTTTGTCATCTGTGACACGTGATAGTTTAGATAAAACACTAGGCAGATAAAACTGTTTACCTGAAGAGCACTGTGCCCAAAGTCCACAAAAACAACATTTTTGGGCTTCTCCTCGGGCGCCGGTAAGTCTTGCTTGTATATTCCATATGCTAAAGCCGTAGCAGTGGTTTCATTCATAAGACGGAGCACATTCAGACCTGAAATTAGATAGAATATTTATTACATTATTTTCATCAAACAAGACGTGGACCAAAGGGCGCTTTTCGACTAGACGGCACAGCACCGGCACTGGCGCCGGTAAATTGCTTGAAGCCGGGCCATCGCCGGCGGATCCGGTAAGTAAATAATCGGCCAAGTGCGAGTTCACATGAAGGGTTCCGCACCAACGTACAAGAAAAAGTACAAAAAATAACCGGCCAAGTGCGAGTCGGACTCGCGCACGAAGGGTTCCGTACAATCTATAAAAAACCGCAAATAAAAAATATGTTGTATAGGAGCCCCCCCTAAATATTAATTTAATTACTTATATTTTAAGTAAATAATCAACTCAATATATTGTGAACATTTTAAGCGTCTACCTGCTACCATTATCAATATCGAGCAAAAATAAGCAAAAAAATCACGTTTGTTGTATGGGATGGAAGCCCCCCTTAATATTAAATTTCTTTTGTTTTTTAGTATTTGTTGTTATAGCGGCAACAGAAATACATCATCTGTGAAAATTTCAATTGTTTAGCTACCACGGTTTATGAGATACAGCCTGGTGACAGACAGACGGACAGACAGCGAAGTTCAGTAATAGGGTCCCGTTTGGCACCCTTCGGGTACGGAACACTAGAAAACATGTTTCTGTATGCGGACACCCATAACTTATAATTATTTCATGTTGTTCAGTATTTGTTAAAGTAGTGGCAGCAGATATAAACATTCTGTAAAAGAATATTTTACGGTTCGTGAGATAGCCCGCTGATGGACAGACAGACGGACATACGGACAACGGAGGCTTAGTAAAAGGGTCCCGTTTGGCTGGCACCCTTTCGGTACGGAACCCTAAAAAGGCGCCATACATTTTTGCTTCCACGGCACTGGCGCTGGTGCCGTGCCGGCTATTCGAAAAACGCTCAAATACACTGCTCACATAAATACACATAATGAAATTTAAATTGGCCTATTGAAAATTGTAGCTGTAGGCTGTAGCTTATTCATTTAATTTCATTCATTTATATACTTTTCTGTAGGTAGTAAAATAGTGAATTAGTAGTGAGCAAATGGTATTGATTTTTGATACGCCACACAAGGTCAGAGGGTATAATGTATGTCAGTATGAATGTGTGAGTTACACAGTGGGTATTGAAAACTCAACCTTATAGTGCCATACAATGTGTCATTGTGGATGATGTTTAAATGGCATGTGCAGTAACAGCAGGAGACTGCTTCCGACAAACTGATTGCTCGTGAATGAACCTGCTTTTTCTCCCATATATGTATGAATGTTGGACAGTCTGAACTCGACTGTTTCAAGGCCATGAACATGAAAGTTAGGGTTTAACCTAACATACTAACGTAATTGCTAGAGATGGGACTATCTGCCTTTGCATATATAGCCCCTTTTCAACGGTAGTTGCATATTTCAGTCAATTTTTAGGGTTCCCATCCTTAAAAGGAAAAAGTAGGAATCCATATAGGATTACTTTGTTGTCCATCCGTCCGTCAAGACCTTTTATATCAAGAACGCGTCGACGTATCAAGCTGAAATTTATTTCAATTACTCAAGTCTATGGTCGCATATATAGCTGTGAAAAAATCAACCTTGTAGGTCAACGCAACCAAACGTATAAAAAACCTGTTATGCTGTAAAAATTTTGGATTTTCATAGTAATCACAGTGGACCCAAAACCGAGTGTACTTCCCATTGTCCTACAATGATAAAATTTGGCACAATGCAAAGTCTTATAGCACAAGTAAAGGGAAAAATCTGAAAACTGCAAATATCTGTCTTTCCGCAAAAATATGTAATCTGGTTTACATGGATGACATCATACATTAGTTTTTTATTTGGAAATATATATTTTTTTTCATACACCAGTTACACTCTCCAAGTGTGATTGGAACCCTTGGTCCGCGAGTCCTACTCGCACTTGACTGTTTATTTTAAAATCATGCATATTTCACTCGATCTTAGTCTCATACTGGACGGAAAAATGTCCTTTTCTGCTTACAAAATTGAATTAAGCGATCATAGGCACAATTTGTCTACAGAACATTTGGATCAGTACTTAATCATAAACATTTTTAAAGGTAAATTATACATTTCTTTGCAAAATATATTTCGTACTTGATATTTAATTGATATTTTCGTTTTGATGCTGTTGTTGAGAAATAATAGCTTTTTAACTAATAAACATGTAAAATTACGACTTTTTACCTTTTTAATTTATGTTGCATATTTTAGCCCTTTTATGGTTTTCCTGCATATTTTGGGCTTTTTATGTTGCATATAATCCGGTCTCTAGTAATTACATTGTGTCTGAAAGAAACATGTAAATATAAGCACTAACCTGCAATAGAGGCAGCACTGAGAAGTGCATTCCTCTCAGTGTTTGTGAAGTAGTCCGGACAGGAAATGACACAATCATTCACTTGGGTCTGTAATGCTATGGTGGCACTCTCCTTCAGTTTTGTAAACAGCATCGCAGTTAACTGTGATACAAATAAAAATATAAAAAAGTGATTAATCATTAAGACACATGCGGGTGAATAGCAACAATAAACATGCAAGCAAGAGGGTTAAGCATGGTGAAAATAAAGCTTTCTCGTCATCTGATATAATATCTTACATACTACTACTAATTATTTTAAAATGTATGTGTTATGTACATACTTTACAAGGTTTTTATGTTATTTTTTTGAAGGTTTGAAATTGAAACTGACTTTTTTTTTTATTTAGCCATTAAAGTGTCCCTCTGCTGGGCAAAGGCCTCCCCCTCTTTCGTCCACACTTCCCTGGTCTGTGCCACCTCCGACCACCCCGGCAAAAAATTGTCGAGGTTGTCCCGCCATCTCCGTTTCGGTATCCATGCCACAGGAAACTGATTAATATTAATTTATTACAGTTGATAACTGTTGTTGTTGACCACAAGACTTTGATGGTTAACCTCAATCATGGATATTGTTATTGTGAGACAGAAATTATTTATTCAAGGTTTCAGTGTAGGTATCACCATTTTCTTACCTGTTCTGGAGTAAACACATTATCTTCACCAAGATAGTTAACCCTGATGCCGATTCCACCATCAGGTCTTGCCTCAACCTTGAATGGTACGTGTTTCAGCTCTCTTTGCACATGAGGGTCATTGAACTTCCGTCCAAGTAGTCTCTTGAAGCCAAACACCGTGTTCTTCATATTGGTGACCATTTGGTTCTTTGCAGCTACACCTAGTATTCGGTTCTTGGCTGAGAAGGCCACACATGATCTGAAATGGTAATGAAAGATGCAAAAATACCATCATAATGCTACATGCCAATAGCAAACAAGTAGCAAGTTGTGGTGGTTCTAGAAAAATAAATCAATATTATTTCTGGAACTTAACTGCTCATAGAAATGGGTTTCAGTGACCAGCTCTAGATATTTGCTGATAAATGAATGGTAGGTTTACTTTTTTACAGATTGTTGAGCTTATGGTAAAATAATGCGTGTTAGATCGGTTTTGACATAAAAGTAGTCAAGACATGCTGGGAGTCATAACCAAAAGTGACGAAGAAACCTGTGATGCAGGAATGAATTTGAGTGGTGGTGATCAATGATCAGTGTAAATGACCCAACTTACGGAGTTCCGCGAAGGCTGTAATCGTTGGCTATTGTTTCAATGCCACCTGCTTTTGCAACAGCAATATAACAGGAGTCGTTGCCGAAATCAATACCGATGACAGACATAGCAGCCATCGTAACACGAAATTTTATGTTTTATCAAATCAGAACTCAATATATTAGCTAAAACTCAAATTACTACTGAGAAACACGTTGATTGAGCGTGACCAGCGCAATCGAACGAAACTGTTCGCGGCCGTGCCGGTAGGTAGGTTCGTTGCCGTGGAATTTATGCGTTCGCTGATCGTCGTCGCGCGGTGCGGTGGTGCCGGAATTTTCTAGAAATGACAGAACTTTTTGACAGACTGCGTCGTGCGTACCATAGACAAGATTACAAAAAAAAGTTATCTGAGTTGAGAACATCCACAGAAGATCCGATTTATCGGATATCGCCCGGTCCTACACGCACGAAAATGATAGAGTAGGTAGTCATTCGGAAATAGAGCCGTACAATAACTAATTGAAAAAAAAAACAACTGTCAGTCATCCATCAATCAAAAAACTTCAATTTCATCCTCTCCTCGTCCGTCCTCGCTCGCTCGGCTCGATCATTATTCATTTCTTTGATTGATTGATCCCGATTTTCCCCTAATTTTTAAAGGTACCTATCATACATGAAATATGCTTTCCACGCTCGCTTCGCTATAATAAATAATGCATTTGATATCCCCCACAGCAACACTTCCATCAGTGTTTTCAGGTTATATGACGCCGACCTAGACCTACCGCTGAGTGGACTTGTGGGGTCACCTTCAAACGAGCTATTGTATTTGACCGGTCTTGTAATTACATTACTGTTACACTCCGTTTGTTATCAGTCTCACTCAGTCCGTGAGTTAATTATTTAATCGTTGCAGGCACATATCAAGCTGCAGTATGAGTGGTGAACCCCAAGTGAAACGTACCAAGATGAGTGCCCTGGACCAGTTAAAGCAGTACTCTACTGTCGTCGCTGACACTGGTGACTTTGAAGGTTAGCCTTTCTAATAAATTATACACCTTGCAACCTCTATCTATATGTATGTAAAAATACAATATCACCCCTAACAGAGGTTCTTTTTTTGAGAAAGTGTAAGATAGTAGAAATATTTCATATGTGACAGCCTTGTGACAAACGCAGGGTGAACCTATCTCTGCTGGAGGATGAAAACATGAGATACAATCAAAAAAAATATCATCAATATAACCTTGACCCCTCCATACACTGCCTGGAATGTAAACATGATACCTACTGATGCGAGTGGTGGCAGTGTAACAATAAGATAGGAGATCATCTCCATCTCAGATGACATAAGAACATGTAACATTTGGTGTTCCTAGGAGTAGAAAAATCTCAAATGTTAATCCTAATTTAAAGTGGACCAAATGGCCAAATATGCTTAACCCCTTCACTCTCAAAAGCACACCGCTCAAACAACTGAACAATGGAGAACTATTGTATAAGATGTGTTGGTGAACCAGTTACAATTATTTTTTGTATCACTATTTCAGCAATGAAGGCATACAAGCCTACAGATGCCACCACCAACCCCAGTCTCATCTTATCAGCTGCTGCCATGGACCAGTATCAACATATCCTAGATAAGGCTATCAAACATGGAAAAGATACTGGCAGGTAAAATAATTGTGTACAATAATATTTCACTAATACTCTTTTGCAACCAAGTGTAACAGAAGGAATGCTTTAGATTACAATCCAAATGATATGTCTGTTTAATCACCCTATACTTGGCAGAGTGCATTTAAATGCACACTCACTTTGCCAAAATCCAGAGAGAAAATAAAACACTTTTTCTTAGTTTTCATCATTGATATGATAACTATAGTTGGTATAATAAATAATTGATAGAAAAATACTACTCCGTTACTGGCTTCACAAAAACACGTGTAAACCGCAAGATGGCAAGCTGAGCAGATGCATCTGCGCGCAGCAAGGAACATATTGCAATAATAAATTACTTTTTGACTGAAAATGTGATAGGAAGTGGTTTATACAATAAGTGTGATAGTCATACTATACAGAAACACAATTTTTCATAACAACAACCCACTACAATACTCTGTTATTATACAATTTATTTCACAGTATCTGGAAATGCACACTGCCAGCTTAGTGGCATTTATGTTTCAATCATATTTTTGCTTATTTTACCGAATTTCACAACTGCCACAGCAAACACCTAATTTTCCCTGGAAATGGACCTAGGCTAGCCCGGAAGGTAGATCAAAAATTCAATAAAAGTCCACATTATGACTCAAATAGTTACGAATTCTTTAAAATGGAAGAGAACCAGCATGTGGTCTCACTAAAAAACGCGCTGTGCCATACCCTAAAATACCACCATGAAGCACATAGGAGGGGTTAGACTACCCAAAGAGGCAAAACTGACACCCGACATGCTGTATCTACTATCTCGACGAAGCTTATTACCATGAATAAGGTAGTAAACTATTAACAAAATTGATTTCTTTTCATAATTAAGATAAAATAAAGAATTCTAAATGTTAAGTTTGTTAATAAATATGTTAAAGCTATGTAAATTATAAAAAAACGTTAATTTATTTTGTTACACTGCCTGGCGGTGTATCTTATAAGATACAAAAATATTGATGTGTCGACTTGGCAGTGTGCATTCATAGATACAATCAATAATTAAAAAACTGCAATATACTGTTTTTTTTTTTATATTTTTTCTCCTTACTTTTATACCCTTTGATTCATGAGCAAAAACTAGGAAATCGAAATTATTTTTCCCTGTCAAGTATAGGGTTAATCAGAAAACTTGCAGAATACAGATCATACCACTCATGAATATGTGTTTGTTTAATGGTTCACTAGTTTCATGCAAAAAATCATAACCAATGATTAGCTTTATAGCTCCAGTAAGATAATATAGAAATAGATGGGACAACATATCTGCAATAGTATATAATATTTTTTATTTTTGCAGCACTCCTGAGGAGCAGGTCTCTGAAACTCTGGACATGCTCAGTGTCCTCTTTGGTTGTGAAATATTAAAGATTGTTCCAGGAAGAGTCTCTGTCGAGGTTGATGCTAGGTAAGTGCCAGTATATCAAGTTACCTGATCGTTGTATAATAAAAAGGGCATTCAACCGTTTCATTCATAAAATGACTGATAGACGACCATGACGAATTTTATTATAGCTACATCTGATAACAAGGTATAAAGCTATGTATTTGTAAATACATATCATGTAACCAGAACTATTTATCTAATCAATTGTTCTTTTAATATTCCAGGCTTTCATTCGACAAAGACGCCAGCATAGCTAAGGCCATCAAGCTTATCAACACCTTTGCCGAATTTGGAATTAAAAAAGAAAGGATTTTGATTAAGTTGGCTTCAACTTGGGAGGGGATCCAGGCTGCAAAGTGAGTAAATTCAAACAGTTATTTAGTTTTGTCCCAATACAGTATGTTTCATTACAGCTTCAATTATTGCTATAAATATTACATTTAACTATTTAAATCATAGTTATACATGTTAATTATATGTCTATTGTACCTGTAGAGCTGATAATTAATTACTTTTCACGTCCTGCTTTGCGGGTTTTTCCGTGGTATCAAAACTGAGATAAAGCAAGGCAGGATACACGTTAATAGGTAGTAAAACTATATGTATAGTATACGTCAATTCATAACTTAAGTTCGGTAAATAGATTTGTGAATGAATGATGATGTCATACGAAATCGCATTTACAGGTAATTGTATTAATAGAAGCTAATTTGTTTGAATATCACCACTTTAAAAGATTACATAGACGTTCCCGGGTTGCGCGCCAAAAGTTTCAGATTCGTAATTTCGTAATTCGTAATTTCTTTATTGTACTCACATGACAGTAAAAATAGCTTAACATAGAAAAAATATGTACAAAGGCGAGCTTAGCTCTATTAAGAGATTTCTTCCAGCAAACCATGTTGGGTAGAAGACGGAGATGATAGGTAAGGGGAAGAATTGCGCGTACAATAAAACTATTCTAGCATAATACATATTATTATTACAGATTCTGTTGTGTCAAAGTGCAAAAGTTTAAGTTATCACAATAGACTTTCTTAGGAATGTAATTTTGTAATTTCAGGGAACTGGAGAAGAAGCATGGCATCCACTGCAATCTGACTCTTTTGTTCTCCTTGTACCAAGCTATTGCATGCGCAGAAGCCAATGTCACCCTTATCTCGCCCTTCGTTGGGCGCATTCTTGACTGGTAAGCATTAACATGCCTTGTTGCCAGGGAGCACTTATCCAGTGGAGAGCGCATAGATACATTTTCCTTTGAAACACAACTCACCAATTTACGGGCGGCGTGGGACGAGGTAAGAGAGCTGTGATTGGTCAGCCGCTGCGAAATTGTCTGGCGGCCCGTCATAATACATAGGTCGCATACGTTAAATACAACTAATGTTTGTCATGCCGCATTCCCCCGCAGGCGCAGTCAATAGGATATAATATAGTCTCTGCTTATTGAAGTACATAAGCTCTCTCTCACGTCTGTCTACGAGAGGGTAGGGATATACAGTACGGGGCCATTGTTTTGGCACGTCGGGGCGGGACTGTAACCGTAGGATACTCGGCGTTTGACTTGGTGGGAGAGAGAGATAGAGAGCGAGACGAGACCCGACGTGCCAAAACAATGGCCCCGTACTGTTTTTGTTTAGGCTTGTCTAACCCCTTCCCTTCACTCTCAGAAGCACTATACCACAGAAGAGATAATAGTACACTATACTATTGAAGCATGATGTATGAGCATAAGCATGAGTATTCATGCTTGACAATTTACTGAGGTGTTTCACTGGAAATCAGGTGTTACACTAAAGCTTAGCCTCAAACTCCTTTGAGAGATAGAGGGCACTCCACCGGAACATTTACTTTTGAGGACTGCATTTACAATGATTTGTTATTCGACAGGTATGTGGAGCACACAAAGAAGACGTACGAAGCCACGGAGGACCCTGGAGTGCTGTCTGTGACGCGCGTCTACAACTACTACAAGAAGTTTGGATACAAGACACAGGTACTAATATTATCATTCATTCATCAGCAACCAGTCGATCTTAGTACATCCGACCGACGACGGTCTTCAGGGTTTCTAACTTCTCATCTTCGAATCTTGTTTTGATGTTTTCATCAAATGTTCTTTACAGTATTCTTCGGCTAAAGGACTAGTAACCAGAGCCGTAATATTTGACAGCGCGAAAAAGTGTTCGCGTGGCATCTGACAGGAATTCGAATACTTTTTTGACGCGTTAATTTTTTGGAGAAATTACTGTGGCAACACACGGTTAGAAGCCACAGATCAAAAACTTAACTTAACTTAACTTAACACATGTTAAAGATAGTGCCATCCACGACGACGCGCCCCACTACTTTTCAATTGAGGGGATGGCGGGGTGCGGGGGGTTCGACTAGAGCGTCAGTCGCACACGAGTAATTTGGTCCACTTTCCGCTTAATCTAGAATGTTGCTGAATCCCGAATGTTGCTCTACTACCTAATTGTTCTGCTATTTAATTATTGACCGAGCGAGCGAAGCGAGCGAAGCGTCTCCGTTTCAGGTTTGGGCAAAAATGCTTTCGTATGTCCGGTTGTTCTCCTCTAAAAATGTAAAAATATCGCTACAACCCAAACGGCTCGATGGATATTAACAAATGAGGTGTCGTTGGATTCGTAAAGACCATGAGAGTGAAACAGATGAGCGAGCGAAGCGTCTTCGTTTCAGGTTTGGGCAAAAATGCTTTTGTATGTCCGGTTGTTCTCCTCTACAGGTCGCATTTATGAACCGATTCTCGTGAAATTTTGTGAGCAGGTTGAAAAAATAAATAGAATTTTTTACTCGAGCCAGTTTTTTGACTTTTTTCAAAATGGCGGAGATATGGGGTTTTAAAATGTAAAAAAAATCGCTACAACCCAAACGGCTCGATGGATATTAACAAATGAGGTGTCGTTGGATTTGTAAAGACTATGAGAGTGAAACAGATTATATAATTTTAGTAAAAAGTCAATAGGTTGTATAAAAGATCGCGAAATGTAGTTTACAAAGTTATTGGTGCGGCTACTTTCATACTGCATGTACGTAACCAGGTACATTCATAAGTTTGTATGTGTTATTGAAAGAAAATTATTTGGGTTATTTTTTTTATGTGTGTTAGCAGTTCAGCTTTCCCACCGACATACTCGCGAGGTCTACAGCTCACAGAGCCACTAGTACAACTAAAAATGTCTAAGATGAGTACTTAAAACACTGTGATCTCGATTTCAGTTTTAATATAAATGTCACAGATTCGTTGGGCTCTGAAGCAAACATTTCTTAAACAAGCGAAGATTCAGATTCAGAATAATATTTGTTTCAGAACCCGATAAGTCACTTCTATAACTTGTGCGTATGTTATTGACCGAGCGAGCGAAGCGAGCGAAGCGTCTCCGTTTCAGGTTTGGGCAAAAATGCTTTTGTATGTCCGGTTGTTCTCCTCTACAGGTCGCATTTATGAACCGATTCTCGTGAAATTTTGTGAGCAGGTTGAAAAAATAAATAGAATTTTTTACTCGAGCCAGTTTTTTGATTTTTTTCAAAATGGCGGAGATATGGGGTTTTAAAATGTAAAAAAATCGCTACAACCCAAACGGCTCGATGGATATTAACAAATGAGGTGTCGTTGGATTTGTAAAGACTATGAGAGTGAAACAGATTATATAATTTTAGTAAAAAGTCAATAGGTTGTATAAAAGATCGCGAAATGTAGTTTACAAAGTTATTGGTGCGGCTACTTTCATACTGCATGTACGTAACCAGGTACATTCATAAGTTTGTATGTGTTATTGAAAGAAAATTATTTGGGTTATTTTTTTTATGTGTGTTAGCAGTTCAGCTTTCCCACCGACATACTCGCGAGGTCTACAGCTCACAGAGCCACTAGTTTCTATATCTGTTGGGATAAAAAGTAGTATCATCGTAATGCTGTTATAAAACTGGTACAGATGGCAAACTTGACCTCATCCAAATGAGCAGTTTTATTATTATTTTTTATTTAGCCATTAAAGTGTCCCACTCCCAAAGATTAATACCACTTTTTAAATCCGGTAGCAAGGATAAACCCTGCAAACTTCAGACCTGTGTCTGTTTTGCAGTATAGTAAATCACAAGAAATTATAAAATCAAGTAGAGCATTGTTCAAGCTGACCATAATGCTCTCTCCTGATTAGTCAATTTTTCGTAGTGTGCGTATTCACACCTAACAATTCATGTGTATAGACAGAACAACTACACTGCTAAAAGGTTGCACAGCACACATATATACTGTAAGCGATAAGGAAAAAGAGTGGGGCGCGTCGTCGTGGATGGCGTTATCTATATATTATGTACACTGGTAATTTGACCAAGTTGGAGTATGTTCTACCTTTCACTTTTTCCTGCCTTTTGCTACAGAACAGAATCAATTTTGTTAAGGATGATATCCATTTAAAAGACAATTGCGACGGACGGTTTGCACCTTATAGTAAATTGTTTGCATGATAGCTAAAGTGTTGTAAACGTCGTATTAGGTGATGGGGGCGTCCTTCAGGAACACTGGCGAGATTCGCGAGCTGGCCGGCTCCGACCTGCTGACCATCAGCCCCAAGTTGCTGGAGGAGTTGGCGAAGAGCGACCAGCCTTTGAAGAGGGTGAGTGGAACCTTTTGAAACTAAGTGCAACTTGCACTGATGAAACTAAGTGCAGCTGTTGTCAAAATTAAATGCCAAATAAATACAAAGCAGCCATTTTGAGTGGGAACGCTGGCCTGTAGAACTTAATTGGCAAATGACAACGACCGAACAATGGCGAACTATTGTTATACATATAAGATTTGTCAGCGAACCAGTTAAACTGTATTACTTATTACTTACGAAGATTACTAATGTTTAACAGCGTATAATGGATGTGGTATTAATTTATGTAACATTATTTATGTAACATTCTGCATGCTTTTGTGTTTTTTCTCTAATGAATGATCATTCTTTGGATTAATTCTAATTTATTCATAACTTCTCGTGCTGTATGCTGATCTGTGCCATTAATATGAAAGTATAGTATTCTATCTAGTAGATACCAGCACGCCTAGACGAAGTTAATAACGCTACGAAAACGAATAGAAACGAAAACTCAAAATGTATGCGATTTGACATTTGGTGACTAGCGTGGCGTGACTAATTGTCAAATCGCATACATATTCTTAGCGTTTCGTGCGAACGATAATAGCGTTTTGCATCTTGTCTAAGGGGGCTGTAAGATTGATTATCATCAATAATCATAAAAGTTTATTTGAGAACCATTAATTGCTCAATGATGTCAGCTAAGTTTAGTCATGGTTCAGTCACACCAACTAAAATTTTCGGAACAATACTACTAACGCATCTTTGTCTTTCAATCGTTTCGTTACCCACCGCATCTTATTAACACATCGCCGACTATTTACCCATAGCATGTGTTCTCACTCTGTCGCATTCACTTGCATCGCCTGCACGGGAGTGGGAGGAGGATGAGTATCATTTTGTCTTTTATTTTAATATCGCTTCTTGGATCATCATCATTGTAACATCTTTGCTACTCCAACACGCACTAAGTACGTACACAAACGTCCATCCAAAGTCCACGGCCCACGATTTTCAACCTACCCACATCAAGATAAAGTACAAAACCTATGACAAAAAACAGATCAAAAGATAATCTTCTTTTGTGGACGTTGAACGAGCTGTTGGATATACGTAAAATATGAATCGCAAAATTACATGTACAACATCACTATTTACCTCTATGTCTGACTAGGAATTGGTTCTTTTACCTCCGAAGGTACAGAGGAAAAATAGCTCAGCAAACAAAAACAATCCTGATTCAATATTCATGCCAAAGTGACCCGGGCCAGATTATACTCCAACAGTTGTTATTACCCTCTTGCGGCATAGGGTTTACTCGTTAATCCACTGTGCTCAACCGCGTTACCCCAACAGGTGCTCGATCCAAAGGTGGCCGCTTCGAGCGACATCGAGAAGATCTCCCTCAGCGAAGCCTCATACCGCTGGCACATGAACGAGGATCAGATGGCCACAGACAAGCTGTCCGACGGTATCAGAAAATTCGCGGCCGATACCAGGAAACTGGAGACGCTGATCAAGGGACTCATGGGAAAGAAGTAAAGTGGGGGAGAGGGAACGTCTCAGTTTTGTCGTTGTTGTGATAAACAAATTTTTAGGTTATCGGGAGGGATTGAAGCAAATTTGGATCTTACAACGGCCGAAATGGTAATGTAATCGGTGCGGTGGGTAAGCGACAACGACAAATAGAGACGTGCTCCTACTTTGCAGTTACGGCGGCGATGACGCCATCGACGACAAACAAACGAAAGTACACAAGACTAACTAAAACATTTGCTCAAAATAAGCGATGGTGTTGGCTACCTTTACATACTACATCAACTAACCTACACGAAAAGCAATATAGCATGATTGTATCACATAGAAATATTGTCAAAGATTACCGACGACTCATATTATTCTACAATAGTTAACGTGTTGATTCACGGAAAGATAAGATAAGATATAACATTTTCCTTATAAATGTATACTTAAGATGAAAGTGATATAAAAAGCCAATCGGCTCTGAATTATGTATGCGTTGTGCTTGTGATACGGTTTACATTAAAATCATGCTTATTGGTGCTCCTAAACGGGCCAGGTTTTGCTGCAATATGTAGCCGGCAACTATTGGTGTCCCTCTCTTACTCACATGTTAGAGAAAGACACCAATAGTCGCCGGCCACATATCGCAATGAAAATATGGCCCGTTTAGGAGCACCATATACACAAGTACAAACTATTAACTATTTTCGCAAACTGAAATCATGCATGATGATGATCAATAATGATCATATATGATGGGACCATTATTTTAATTTTGTTTTTACATTCCTATATTTTATATTCATGTTTACAACTTTGTTACTGAAATGTTTATATTGGTGCTTGATTCCTAAATAAAACATTTAAAAATACTCAAATCTTCGTTGTGCCTGTTCGTTCACCCTGTATACCAAATAACATACAGATGGAGGCATAACTTGAGCTTCGTCTGACGTAGTGGGGGAACTCTCCCGCCCTCTCAATCGCCACCAAAGAGACGCCTTTATCTCGCTTGCGCAGTCAAGGTCATGGGTCAAGTTATATGCCTCCAAGTGTAATGGCCTACGCAGTCGCACACTGGGACGGCATGGCAAGGGATTTTAAGTTTTTACCAATGGACATTCAAACGTATCGCGGGGGATGCTTCGGCATTATTTTAAACCATAGCAATTTATGTCTTATTTCTATATCGATACGTTTGAATGTCCATTGGTAAAAACTTCCCATGCCGTTCCGGTCTGCGTAGGCCTTAAGAGTTTGTGAAGTGTAAAATCAATTATTGAAATGTACCTAATACTAATTAAAGAACTAATCATTATTATTTGTTTAATCAAAGGATAATAGCTTTCTTGCTGAACTTTTTCTAAAATAATTAGTGAAGAATATTTAATGCTTTTACCCCTTTTTCTCTCAGAAGCACACCGCTCGAACGACCGAACAATGGCGAACTATTTTTATATAAGATGTGTCGGAGAACCAGTTAATACCTTAGTTTTGCTCTTGGCAATATCTACAGCAGTCATTCAAAAGTGGCGTAACATGTTGGTCACTGGTAGGTATTCTCGTATTGTTATCGATTCGCAAGTGTAGAACAGACACCCCCACAAGTGATGCTTTGGGGTAGGTTATGGTCACGTCCGTCCACCATTCATTAGGTTAGTCAAATGACCGCGTAATTGGTTTAGGGAACGAATTGCACGTTTGAGTGGCGATTTTACGCAAGGGGTCCACTGGTCGTCGGGTAATCAATATAGAGCGCTCTACTTTCAACGACTTTCTGTATTGTAGGTATGATAGGGACCGGCCAGGGAACACTTATCCAGTGGAGAGCGCGTAGATACAGTTTTCTTTGAAACAACTCACCAATTTACGGCCGGCGGGGGACGAGGTAAGAGAGCTGTGATTGTTCAGCCGCTGACAAACTGTCTAACGGCCCGTCATCGTACATAGGTTGTTGAATACAACAAACGTTTGGCGAGCCGCATTCGCCCGCAGCAGGACAATATAGTCTCTGGGTCCGGCCCAGGAACGTATGTAGGTATGCAGGTTTTGGATTTGAATTGGGGGTTGTAAATGTGGTTTGGATTTCATAAGCATGCAAATTATTATGTGATGAGCTGTAATGGCAAAAGCAAAAGGTAATATTGGATTACTGACTAAACGGGATAAGCCTCGCAAGGCCTGCGGTCCGACACAACCATAGTAGGTACTAAATAATATTATGTTGACACAGCTTTTATTAAGAAAAGTTTAGACTGTCCTTCAAGAACGTCTAAACTGGATTAAAGCTCTAAAATCGTAGCACTTTGCACTTAATTAGGTACTACTGAGCTCCAAAATGCTCTGGGATGTGTTAGTATCGCCACCCCATGGCTCCATCATAAAGCTATTTTTTACTTTATCTACAGTAAATTGAGCACCATCATGTTATTCAATCATATTTTACAGTTCCTTTCCAGTTACTTGTGCCAAAAAAAATGCACGTATCTAAAATGAGGGCCCACAAGTACTTCTGAACCCCCCCCCCCCATCCTAGGTACGTGCAATTTCTGCCTTCAGATGATGGACGGCTGAAGTATTTGTACACGGAACTTTTGAGCCTTGTCCTTACTGACTGTGTTTTAGACAGGATGTTACGTCGGCATAGTTAGAACCAATGCATATTACGTAACGCTGCTGTGTACTAGCACAGATACTATAATATTATACTAATACAGATAGACCACGTAAAACAAAATATGTGACCGGCGTAAACTGAGATGCTACGGAAGCTTCTTTAGTTCGAGGGTTTTATCGCTTGGTGCAGCACCATCGAAAAATTGCAAATACCACGAGATGGTGCTAAGGTATATAGGATTTATTCTAAGATTAGCGCCACCTAGAAGTATGTTAACTGAAACCATGGCGTTTAAAGTACAAATCTTACTCCTCACGCCATCTCTTTTTACGAAGGGTTACTAATTCTAATTTGTATGGGATGAGCACCCTGTGGTAGGTACTAGTACGTTTACCCGGGGGTGTTTTGAGTATGGAGCGACAAATATTTTGGGGAGTTAGGGACATCATTCTGAGAAACTTTCACTATCAAATCGATTTGATCAGAGAGTAACTTTATTTTTCATTTCTCTATACAAATCATCTGAAAGCTGCTCGGCCCAAAATGTATTAATGTTGTATTCGTGGTTATTCTGACGACCGACTATAATAACCGAACCGACCGAAATAATAATAACCGAAAATAATCTTTTTGGACCAAATTAAAGAGGAAAGTCCAAGGAATTTAATTCATAAAAAAACGAAAAGCGTTTCCAATCCCATAAGGTCCCTTTTCGCGGAACCACCTACATGTTATGCCTACGTAGTGCTGAAATACTTATGTCCAAAAACCATTGAAATCGTCTCCTCGTTTTGCCTACAACCCATACAAATTATTAGTAACCCTTCGTAAAAAAGAGATGGTGTGAGGAGTAAGATTTGTACTTTAAACGCCATGGTTTCAGTTAACATACTTCTAGGTGGCGCTAATCTTAGAATAAATCCTATATATCTTAGCGCCATCTTGTGGTATTTGCAATTTTTCGATGGTGCTGCACCAAGCGATAAAACCCTCGAACTAAAGAAGCTTCCGTAGCATCTCAGTTTACGCCGGTCACATATTTTGTTCTACGTGATCTATTTGTACTAGTATAATATTATAGTATCTGTGCTACAATCAATCAAACATCAATGTCTCTTATGCGTATGTATCTTTTAAAATCTAATTCAGGCGATAAATCCAGCTATATCCAGTATAACTTCTAGAAGTACATACCATACCTACTACAAAGTTGTATTTTTTATACCGTACTGCATACAGCTGTTAGTACAGTAGGAGACAGCTGATAGGACACCTTATTGATCAATCGCAGATATAACATACTATACTCTAACTCTAAACGGTCATACCAAATCAGACTGAATATATTACATCACTACTGCTTCAGATATTTACCAACCGATCACGAAGAACCAAGGGGTGCCTACAATCAGCAGCAAATTACCCATGGTCCATGACAAACACCGTGGCTGCTGTGAGATTTTCCACGTGATATAGGAGTTGGGGAAATTCGGGTGGCTTCGGGGACTGAGGCGGGGCGGGCGGGGCGCGGGGGTTGATATTGACCTAGATGTTCATTCAGAGTTCGGTCGATGCGAAACTTGACATCTGCGCGCTCCTGCGTTTTATAATTTTCGCTTCAATTTTTAACTGGTCCGCTTTTCAGTTTTTTTATTCTTTTACGCGATGATAAACATTGGGCTTTTGTGGAAACGACTGTGATAGTGTTTTCAATACACCGGTTGGTAAATTTCAGGGTGGGTTCTTTTTGAGTGTGTGGTCCGATGTGCCGAAGGTTTACGTCCGCGGTGTGTTCAGAATGATGCTGGGATCGATCTTCATGCAATAGTTCGTTTATAAGTCGGCGAAGATGGAGAAAGGCCACATCTCAGCTGTGGCGAAAGGCGTTACGACAATGGACTACAAATTCAGCTCCATTTCAGAAGTGAGTACTATCACAGATACTATAATATTATGTACTATCCAGCAGCTATTTACCGAAAAAAAAAACTATTTTAAGTTTTACTATTTTAAATGATTTTTGTGTTAGCCAAAAGCTTCTAAAGCTATTATGATACTACCCCTAAATAATTTCCCAGCGTGTGTTCTATTGACTGACTATCGGCATCTATCAGCATCAGTTTCCGATTTTCATCAATCATATCCCTTTCTCCACAGAGGTTTCTAAGGCTACAAATCAATAGTGCGTATTACTTACCACATGCTAGAACGTTTTACTTAATTTCGTACCTATTAGGAGTATGGTAGCTTACTCCGACAGTTTAAAAATATATACCTATAAAGGTAATTTACGTTTAAAACATCCAGTCCAGTAGTACCAGTCCACTTACAAACAGACCTTTAAGTAAATGAAGTAAATAACAAGAGTAAAATAGGTATGTAGATACATATACATAATATAAAGGCGACTTATTAAAAATTTGTCAAGTACGGTCCTCGAAGTCCTCGAGGTCCATGAAGGTTTCCGTACCATCGTACAACAAAACAAGCACTCACAATAAAACCAAAAAGAAAATTAAAATTCTTGCTCAGGAAGAAGGATACTGCTGTGAAAAGAGGCCTTGTAAATTGGCATTTGCTCTCAGAACAAGTAAACCAACATTTGCTACAAACTGCATTATTTATAGAAAACCTTCCATTTTCAAATCACTTTACGGCAGACAAATGCTAGATAGGGTACATCATGGTTTTATTACGTACCTACTACTATGCTGTATAGTGGGTGCGTATCGGTTCATCATTTTGAACAACTTTCACTATGAAACCGATTTGATCAGAGCAACTTTATGTTTCACTTCTCCATACAAATCGACGAATTGACGACCTCTGTGGTGCAGCGGTTGCGCATCTGCCTACCATGCGAGAGGTCTCGTGTTCGAATCCCGGCTGGGGACAAAAAAATAACAGGTCTTGTACGTTTACATGTCTGTGATGTCGCTGTTTCTGGTTCCCACGACACAGGGTATCCTAGTGTGGGGCCAGAAGCAATGTAATGTGCCAGTATGTAAATATTTATGTTGAAATCAGCTTATAGGCCGGAACGAGACGTTTCATAGTGGAAGTTATGCAGAATGATGTCCCTAACAAATCCCAAAAATATAACTGCACCTTTCAGTTACAACCTGTATAAGTGTTTTATTTACCTCGCATGAATGATCTAAATAAGGATGCTTACCTCGGGTTGTAAGTAGCTATTTCACCCTCGAACTGTATTCTAAATAAATATCTCGGCAACACTCGATCCTTAGCGCCCTTTGTGAGCTGTGCTCGCACGGGTGCCAAATTGGATTTTGTTCCGAAATTGCTCTCTTATGCGGTATGCCCCTTGGTTATGGCAGCAGTCAACCACCATTTTTAAGTGTACCTACCATTTTCCTTGAATAAATACTTTTACTACTACTACTACTGCTATATGCCCTGAAGAGGATTCGGACCCAGGACATACGGATTTCGGGACCTACACACATCTTACCGGCTGCGCTACCACAACAATGTGGTACACTAGACGAAATATACGATCATATTTAATATTGATAATATTATTTTTTTATATCGCAGGGTGTATCAAAACGCGTCTGTTGTATGATGGGCCCTTTGATTTATAAAATCTCGTGTAGTTCATTATTTATTTCAGTAGTGGCAATAGAAATACAGATTCTGTGCAAACAACTCTTTACCTATTACGGTTCGCCGCAATAAAGCCCGCTGACGGACAGACAGAAGTAAAGACGGACAAATGAACAGCGGAGGCCTAGTCATAGGGTCCTGTCTACCTTCGGGTACCGAACCCAAAAAGACGTTTTAGACCTTGCCCCAGGATCTCCTACAAGTAACTTGCAAAACTCAAAACATAAATCCGTCTACATGTTTTCTAACTTCGACAGAGCAAAGACAAAGAAGATGACCCAGAGGCTCCGACGGAGGATGCTGCACCAGAACGTGGCAACTGGACTGGCCGCTTTGACTTCCTGCTGTCTCTTCTGGGCTACAGTGTGGGGTTGGGCAACGTGTGGCGCTTCCCCTATCTGTGCTACAACAATGGAGGAGGTCAGTGTTAGGCTTTGGTTTTCTCCAAAAGCGGTGGCGTCTCATGAAGCGGCCGTAATACAGGCGGCGTAATACGTTGTCTACATGTAAACAAAATCGCGCGGTTTCCAAGAGAACGGTATTGACACCGTAACGGCGTGGACAGACGATGACGCGCCCGCTCCGTCGTCGCTCCGCGCCCGCTCCGTCGTCGCTCCGCGCCCGCTAAGCCGCGCTCTCACCGCCTTGTAGCGATTTGTGTCTTATTTATTGCTCATTAATAAGTATCTTATTACATCGGATGGTTTTCATCGCACGGGCCCCGCGCCCGCCCCGACGCCGCGCCGCGCCCGCTCCGATGCCGAGCCGCGCCCGCTATGACGCCGCGCCGCGCCCGCTCCATCCGATGTACTAATTTAATATTTATCGTTGTGCACATATGTAGGTCTATCTTTTGTTACTTAATCCTGTCCATCCTAGGTTTGCTGGAAGAGATCTCTTATTAGAGATAAGCTCGCCTTTGTACATGTCTTTTTCCATTATTAAGTATCTGTATTCTGTTTTTTTGTGCAATAAAGTATAAAGTTAAGTTAAAGTTAAAGCGAGGCTTAGCGGCGTCGGAGCGGGCGTGGAGCGGCGACTGAGCGGGCGCGTCATCGTCTGTCCACGCGTCATTCACCACCATCACCGCTGTATTACGGCCGCTTCATGACGCCACCGCTTTTGGAGGTTAGTCGTAAGAGGCGACTCTTGACAGATTTGTGGTAGGTACGTACTTCGCGGAAGCTCAGAATTTACAACGAGTTTGGATGAAGAAGCAGACACGCAAATGCTCTAATCTCCATATTTGGTCGAATTGATTGTGCGGATTGTGTTTTTCTGACGAATGAAAACCTTCAAAAGGTGCCCAAAAGACACACTGACACACTTCTCTGCAATGATTTGACTTCTATTTCTAATGCAAAATACATCTTTTGGTATTATTTTAACCCTCACTATTGCCTTGATTGTATGCAATTCTAAGATTTTCTGTGTGTTTTTGCTCAAGGCTTTTTTTTGCTAGAAACCCTGTTGTTTTAGTCGGAAGCTAGGCTGCGGAAATGAATACGCGGTAACGAGGTCACTGCATATACTTCTCTAGCCTTCATTCTTTACTCAGTACAGTCTAGTCTAGATACTGCTTTGCATATAGGGATTTTCCTAGAAGGGAGTTTTCTTAGAAACGTAAAACGATATCCTATAAAGTACTCAGATTAAACTGGCCCTGAGATTCGGGAAATTCGAAGGATAAATCGAAGAATAGCCAAATTTATTATAATCTTATTAAAATACTCACACGTATTTTCAGATACGGTGTGAGGCAAAGAACAGAAATTAGAAAAGATTCTTACATTGCGAAGGGTTACGTCCTAAGCTCCTAAGATACAAATAAAAGGATTTGATCTAAAAGCTAGTGGATCTAAATCATCACTTATTTTATTTTATTGCAGAACAAAACACTAAAATCACAGCATTCCTTAGAGTATAGGTTTTACATACTAAACTAGTGCTGACAGCATGCTTAGAAGACATATGTCATCTGCTACACCTATAACTCAATTATTTCAATTAAGACTATTAAGACTAATCACACAAACTATTTTTCTAATATATTTTCAAAATAAGTGTCCGAGATTTTCAACATTTTCTCATGTTCCAATCTTTCTATAAACTGCGCACTTTGTAGGAACCATTGTCATCTTTCTGATGTTTGATCCATCAGCTATCCCCGCGGCACAAAAGCCTTCTAATAGATGTTCTCGCTGACAACAGCTTGGCTTCATGCCAAAAAGCTTGGTCATGCATGCTAGTGGATGCGTTTCATATCACCCCGCGTGTCTAGACGCCACGGATGGCAAGGCATGCTACTATGGGGGAGGTTAGCCGTTTGTCTCTTGTATTCGATTCGAATGTGGAGCAAGGTTGGTAAACAACTAATAAACAGAATGTTGCTTTGCTGTTGTGGGGTTTGTTTTGAGTGATATGCTTATGCCACTGGTGTTAGAAATTTTGAGAAAATACGTTGTTTTGTACCGCCTTTCTTACGTTCGGACTTGCATCACACGATGGGGACACCCCTTAGCACCCATTTGGGAATAGAAGAGACCTTAAAAATTTACAAACAGGTCTTTCTAACCTAGTTTGAAGTTGTTAGATATACTCGTAAGTATTAAAGTGATCCGTCCAAATTATGGAGAGAGGAATAACGGAGGGCGCGGGCTTATGCTTATGCTATGTCGTGTCAACTTTGGTATTTCATACATATAAGTACATATGTTCTTTAGAATTTTCATCTAAGTTAGCCCGAGATTGGCATTAAATTTAAGCTAAAATTAAACTTTCTCTAGGGTCTCCTCTAGTTTGCGGAAGGAAGAGAAGATTTCTTATTTTAATTGAAAATTATACGTAAAAAAGCTTAATTTTTCGGTTTCAGAAGGACAAGCCCTTATAGGATCACTCGTGTCATGCGTCTGTCCGTCCGTCCGTCCGTCCGTCTGTCACAGGCAATTTACTCAGAACATTTTACCATGGTATGCAAAGTTTGTATGAAAAACTGAATTTAGGGTACTTTGAGAGTATTTTGTTGGTGTTATGTTAGTCCTATTATTGTTGCACGAAACCCTCTCAACGCGAGTCCAACTCGTACTTGGCAGCTTTTTTGAAGTATTTTCAAGGAAAATGGCAGCAAAGTAAAAGTTTTCATTCTACGAGAACAGCAGATAAATAATATCCGCCAGTATACTAAAAGGAAATTGAAAATGGACCGGCATGCGATCTCTATCGGCCTCGCCGCACTACTCTCAATGATTAATTAGGCCGCCCTCGGCATGTCTGCATCAGCAGCCATTCATAGGCGTTAATCTCATTTGCCTAGGCTTTGCCAATGGAAATTCACCCTCGCCTATCAGTAGCATGACATTAGTGCCTATGATACCTGCATGTACTCGGAGCACACGTACTAATGTGATACTAATTACAAAGGGGTATTTAGCATCGAAGTACAAATAGTTTTCATTAGAGAGCAGGTCGTGCAAATGGAAGTTATGTATAGGGAAACTTTGTGTTGTCGATAAATTACGTTGGCCCACCCGCGCCCATCCGTTTCAAAACTTATGTCTTGGACTTTGTCTTTAGTTGCCGTTGCTTTGATAGTTTCACAAGTTTATTCGTGGAAATTGATTTGACTGTATTTGCTTGGATGATTAGATTTTTTAATTATTTGTGTGAATTTCTGGCGACTCTTCTTTTAACTCGGGATAGATTTTATAGATAAAAGTTTGGCTTATGAAGTAAAGTACATCTCAGCAAAATCAGTCTGTCTGTAATCAATAGCTCACTGATCGATTAACGACACTTATGTTGGCTTAGATACCCTATTCAAATTCGAAGGCTCGGATAACTCGTACGATACGGATCGTGAGATTTTCCATTCATATGTGGAACACAATACAATAGGGAACATTGCCGAATTTGGATTCAGATAAGTCACAGTCACAGATTGGTATTCCTTCCAATAATTTTATCAGTTATATTGTAACCTACCAACCAATAGATTCATACTTATTGAACGGATACGTAAACCTATCATTGGTTTCGAAAAATATGCTTGGGAATCTGTCTGAGCAATTCCTTCGTTTGCATCGATTAATCCGTCACTGAATAGGTCCCTCTACGGGCGGTACGGATGCTAGCAAATTGACGCCCGAGTGAATTCCACTGATTGCTCACTACTGCAGATCCTATGTTGCTCTCATGCGTGCGAATCGTGCAATCAATGCGCCGCAGCGCCGCTCGCTCGGCTATATCGCCCGGACCGGCAGATCAAGATCTGTCTAGGCACATTTTCATCCATTGCATTTTGGTATTTCAGCTAAGGTATGGCCAAACATAACCTGTAAAAACTGTAGAGGCATCACACCAAATATCTACTTATATCGGATAAAAGTTTTCACTGAAAGAAATAAGCTGTTGCGTTGCGATCTCGGCCGGCCTTGGCGATATGGCGGCGATACTGCAGCAAGACAATAGTGCTTCTGGCTTCGAAGAATTAATCGTTTAAAATACGGCATTGATAGAGCTTCGGAAAGCCTGTAGTATACTCTTACGATGCACAAGGTGAATACTGCCTCCATCCATCCATCTATACTAAGCCGTACATAAATATTGCTTGCTGTGCAGTACATGCAAGAGTTTGTTCGTTCTTTATGTAGCGGAACCAGCAAAGATATGATGGCCATAATAATTTCATTATTGCACACAAACAGTTACATAGGACAATAAAAAACATAGAAAACTTGTACAAAGGCGAGCTTATCTCTAATAAGAGATCAGCGTATAGCGGCCATCCATCGAAACTTAAAAAAACCGACTTCATGACCTATCACGTCCTCCCCGCTCGCGCTCGGTACACAAATGTCGTCTATACCCAAAAACAAGCCTACAAAATCTGTCTCCTAATGGTGAAGTCCATACGTATTACATAATGTAAACGAATATACGATCCTAACAGCCAGAATTTATCTCGTGACAATGACTATGAACACCAAAAAGGCTGTATGTATAATGTCATCCAGGTAAAACCAAATTAAACTTCACAGTTTTTTCATGCAGAAAGCTAACTACCGGACCGATTCCTGAATTTCAAAAAATGGGACCTATCTATTGGGCTTCCCTTTCCAACAAAGAAAGAATATTTGAAATCGGTTCATAATAGTACCAGTTTCGATGTAACAAACATTAAAAAAAAGTTCCATGATAATACAACTGAATTAATAACCCCCTCCTTTTTAGGGTTCCGTACCCGAAGGGTGCCAAACTATTACTGGGACTTTGCTGTCCGTCTGTCTGTCAGTCACCAGGCTGTCTCATGAACCGTGGTAGACAGACTAGGCTAGACAGTTTAAATTTTCACAGATGATGTATTTCTTTTGCCGCTATAACAAGAAATACTAAAAACAAAAGAAATTTAATATTAAGGGGGGCTCCCATGCAACTAACGTGTTTTTTATATAGTACGGAACCCTTCGTGCGCGAGTCCGACTCGCACTTGGCGGGTTTTTATTTAAGTAAGTAAACCTTTTGCCAACGCGTCTATGCCACTAACTACAACTTTTTTTTTGTTCCAGGCGCATTCCTTATTCCATTCACAGTGATGCTGATCATCGCCGGTCTGCCACTCATGTTCATGGAGCTATCATTCGGGCAATACGCGGCTCTCGGCCCAGTCGCAGTCTACAACAGGTTCTGCCCACTGTTCCAAGGCCTGGGCTATGGCATGGTCATCGTGTCCAGCATCGTGATGCTGTACTACAACCTCATTATAGCCTGGACGATCTATTATATGGTGGTGTCGTTTGGGAGCATCTTCTATCAGTTGCCGTGGCAGAATTGTGAAGCCGATTGGAGCACGGAAAGTAAGTTAAACTGTTAATAAATATCGCAAATTGGTCGTGTGGTGAAGCATCATGCATGCACCCGCATTGATGTAGGTTGTGATCCATATTCATGAGTTAAAGTTCGCTCCGCATATTCAGCAAAAGCTGAATGTCCATGCATTTACTGGTATTAATGGGACAGCTTTGGTGGATTTTTAACAGATTTCAATAATCTGACAATTGCGAGCCGGACTCTCATACATATGAAGGGTTCCGCACCATTCGTACAAGAAAAAGTACAAAAAATATTTTTTCATCACATCTATTCAAAAAGATCTACTTTAGTCCCGGCAAACAGGGACTAAAGTAGGTCATTTAGTCCCTAGGGACTAAAAGTAACTTTTTAATTTTGTTGCCAGTACAAAGAAAAAATAATGCTGTCACTAATCAGTTTCACTACCACTCAGGCTGACAGACCCAATTAAAAGAGAGATCGATTCTAAACGCAGCCAATAAAAAAAAGTTTGTACTAAAATGCGTACTCGACACAGATTAGATAATCCGATCGACCGAATCGATTGACACCGATTGGTGACAACAGAGAAACAACCTTACAGAATTGATATCGAAACACGGACCAAATAATTAAAAAAATTGTGGAAAATTTGTAAACAAAGCGCGCCAAATCTGAATGCTGTAATTATTTCAATTTCGTTTGCGGATATGAGTAAAGAATATGAATGAAAGTGAGTGTCTAACTCCAGATGATAACAACAAACGCGAATGACAAATACAAGATCTGTTACCAATAAAATTACGAGGAATATAGGTATGTAAAAACGTGGTTATCTGAAAATGCTTTTTGAACCAATTTTAAAGATTTAGCCAATACTAAACAATCTTTAACTATGTGGAGGACATATTTGTAATTAGTAATTTCTTTATTGTACTAACACAATAATGACATACAGAAAACTTATATTATAATAGATAACAAGAGATTTCTTCCAACAAACCATTACACACAAGATATCACGAAAATTGTGTAAATAAATATAAGGTCTAACAGAAAGGGGTGTACCAGCCGAAAGCAGGTTGTTAGGGACATCATTTTGAACAACTTTCACAATGGGACCGACTTGATCAGAGCAACATTATTTTTCACTCCACCATACAGATCAGCTGAGCGCTAGGCCCGAAATGTACTGAGTTAAAAATAAAATTGCTCTGATCAAGTCGATCCCATAGTGAAGGTTGTTCAGAATGATGTCCCTCTTTCCGCTTGTACACCCCTTTCTGTGACACCCTGTATAGGTACATGTATGTTATTTTATTGATTACTTACTACTTTTCTCATAGAGGGTGATGAAAAGTAGAGTGTCCACCTCAGGAGTAAAAACTATTTTTGGCTCGAGTGATGTACTTTGAATCCCTCGCTCCCTCAGGATTCTACTTTTGAGTCCCTCGTTACACTCGGGACTCAACTCTAGAATCCCTCGGTCGCTCAGGATTCAAAAAACACTCTCGCCCTAAAAATAGTTCTTTACTCCCTTGGTAAACAATCTACTATTTTTGTATGGGGAGACCCTTATTTTTTAGGGTTCCGTAAACAAAATTTAAAAACCGGGACCCTATTACTAAGACTCCGCTGTCCGTCTGTCTGTCTATCTGTCTGTCGATAGATAATGGTTCGTGACTTGGCCGTTTTTTATTTCGTTTAGTTGAGTATTTTTGGCTGGAGCGGCAACAGATTACACATTCTGTGAAAATTTCAACTCTAATATTCGGTTCGTGAGATAGAGCCCGCTGACAGACAGATAGACAGACGGCCGGACAGCGGAGACTTAGTGAATTAAATAGGGTCCCGTTCCCATTTGGCACGACGAACCCTAAAGAACGATGAGCTTCTATTGCGATTTATATTTTTGGCAACTCAATCTTTTTCTAAACGGTTTG
Source organism: Argyresthia albistria (assembly GCA_963457715.1). NCBI lineage: Eukaryota > Metazoa > Arthropoda > Insecta > Lepidoptera > Argyresthiidae > Argyresthia > Argyresthia albistria. The sequence goes on along the minus strand of OY735253.1, from coordinate 8,434,926 downwards.
TTAACTTAACTAGTAGAGATACAAATAAAAATATATAAATATGTAGCCCATTAATGTCCTCACCGAGGGGCAGGGGGCCTGGTTGAGATAATCTCACATTTATTTTTAACTTATATAAGATGTATCTGTCGGCGGCCGATCGTAGAATAGGGCACACACATCATGATGTGCCCAAGCGTGATATATCATGAAACGATAAAATCTCTTAAGGCAAACACTGCGGTAGCTTAGGTGAAGACTAAAGGGGGCGAGCGCAGCGAAGCCCCCGAATAATCTTCGTGTTCGTTTGACATGTTTAACACAAAAAACATCACGTAGTGCTGAATAAAAATGCTTTAAAAAAGAACATGTTTTCGTTAAAACCCGCCACATCATGATGTGCCCAGTAATTGCTTGGGCACATCATGATGTGCCTGACTCTACGATCGGCCGCCGACATATATCAATCAAAGTAATCACTTAATTAACCATTTCTATTCCCAGACTGCTACTCGTACGAATCAGCGGACGAATGCGAGGCCCTGAACGGCACATATTACTTGAGGCTATGCTACAATCAGAGCTACTCAGCCCTCCACAACATCTCGGCCCTCGCAGACGTCGCCCTCCGCCGGCCACCTGCTGAAGAGTTCTTCACGTAAGTGCCCGCTTTGAGAGCCCTGTCCCTGACGGCCAGAATCGACCTTTCCTTTTCGATTTCTCTTAAATAATGTTGAAAAATTTGGCGTCTGTATTATTTTTAACCGACTTCACAATTAGTCGGGTTTTTTTATGTGTGTACACCGATTGCACCTAGACGGATGGACCGATTTGGAAAATTATTTTTTGTTTGAAAGGGTTTACCTTCCAATTGGTCCCACTGACACCAGGTCAGGATCTGATGATGGGATTCTGGAGAAATTACAATCTACTATGCGTGGCTAACGGGCAACACATAGCCTAAACCGGTGGACCTAAAGCCATGAAACTTTGTACAAGGGTTCCTTGTGTAGCGTAGGGTAGCACTGAGATGGGATTTGACGAAATTAATTCCCCAGGGGGGGGGGGGGGGGGAAATAGGGGGATGGACGGACTCAAAAAGCACTTGACATTGGTTTCTAATCAAATAGGGTTTGTGGAAGTCGGTTTTTGTAAAGTTTTACTTTTTGTTTCAATTCTTGTATAATGATATTGTTTTTATATAGATTTTAGCTTTCAGGGACAGCACTCTTAGAACAATACGAGCAGAGCGGCTTTTGATATTGTGTAGCTCATTAAATTATGAGTGGTTGAGGCCTCTTTAGGGTGGAGTGTCGCGAAATACTTGTGCTGATCCCGATTTTTCTCAAGGCTGGGGGTTTTGGGGCGTGGTTTTGGACGATACGACCCTTCATGGTGTGGTGAATTGGCGAAACGAAATCGAAATATTAAATACATGTTTTTCGACTACTAAATAGGTACTAAAGTCTTCACAAAATAAAAGGCCCATTTTGACAGTTCACGCCTATGAAGTTTTAACCCCTAATGCGCAGGTAATAAAAGCCAACTGTTGCGTACAAGTTGCACCTAGGAAAACCGCTTCTATTACCTACGCGTTAGGGGTTAAAACTTCATGGGCGTGAACTGTCAAAACGGGCCTTTTATTTTGTGAAGACTAATACGAGTTTCGAATGGCTTGTATGTGAGAAGACATTCTCGTGCATTCGATATACGGATATCGACACCTATAACGAATGATTCCCATACGAAATCACTCGATATGTGTGTCGATATCCGTATATCGAATGTGCGAGAATCATAACCGAGAATTTGTCTCGGAATAAAATTGAGACATTGAGGGCTATTTGGGTGGTGTCAAAACCACTAAACTAAAGGAACTAAAGGCACTAAACTGACATCCTCAAATCCGACAGCTCTTGCGCGGTGGCCACAGATTCCTTTTTTAAACACACCATTTTAATTAGTTTAGTTAGTATAGTTCGTGTCGCCTCCCAAATCGCAGGCATACTTTAAGTATAAATCTCACTGACTCAATGCGTGCGGTGTCCTATCTACTCAGTGCCTGTAGACAATGTTAAACGCTAAGGATAGCGAAACGAAACGATAACTTTTTATGTATGCGATTTGACATTTGGAATCGCTACGTGACGTCACCTTAGCGAAGCCAGATGTCAAGCGTAGCGTCAGCTAGGGGGGCTGGTCTTCATAGGTTCCTCAAGCCCTGATTAGTCGATACAAAGAAGAGACGTTTGTCTTCTCCCCCCAGGAACCAAGTCCTCGGCCTGTCATCCGGCATACAGGAGACGGGACACATCCGACCCGGGATGGCGGCGTGCCTGCTGGCCGCGTGGGTCATCGTGTTTCTTTGTCTGTGCAAGGGCGTACAGTCTTCGGGAAAGGTCAGGTCACCCCTCTTCACACATCCTAAATTATTGCTGTCAAAGGACACCAGCTGAAAGTAATTCCGTAATTTCTTGTGCTACACAAGACAGATTATACAAAACACTTATAATAAACCATGTACATAGACGACTCCAACAAGAGATGTCTTCCAGTAAACCATATGAAAACGTTGATAACGTTGGCGGAAGATCTGTTCTCTATAGTCACTATACCTAATACCACGGGGTGTTTACCTCAAACAAATTAGAATTAGTAACCCTTCGTAAAAAAGAGAGATGGCGTGAGAAGTAAGATTTGGTTTCAGTTAACTAATCTTAGAATAAATCCTATATATCTTAGCGACATCTCCTGGTATTTTTCGATGGTGCTGCACCAAGCTATAATGGCCTCGAACTAAAGAAGCTTCCGTAGCATCTCAGTTTACGCCGGTGTCATATTTTGTTCTAGGTGGTCTGGTGGTATCTGTATTAGTATAATATTATAAGTATCTGTGCTAATACCTAATACCCAGTATCTCTTAATATGTAGATATCCCCACAATTTTTTCACACATGTATGGTAGCCAAGCCTGAGCCTCTAAGGGCCTGATGTTTTAAAGTTAGTCAGGCAATAGTTTAGCTTTCTATCTTTTGGCCCAATATAAATTATGTATATGAAGGTTTTGTTGTGTCTCTATTATTCTCGCACTGCTTGAAGTCAGTGTAGTTTACCCGTATGAGAAGCAATGGTATTTCAACTCTGTCACGTTACAGGTGGTGTATTTCACGGCGCTATTCCCCTACGTGGTGCTGGTGATACTGTTCTTCCGCGGCATCACATTGCCGGGCGCTTCTACCGGCATCATATTCTACCTGACACCGGATTGGAGCCAACTGACTAATGCCCAAGTAAGTTTATTTTTTCTTTATTATCCATGTTACAAAATGTTTCTTTTTTAGGGTTCCGTACCCGAAGGGTGCCAAATGGGACCCTATTACTGAGACTTCGCTGTCCGTCTGTCCGTCCGTCCGTCTGTCACCAGGCTGTATCTCATGAATCGTGGTAGCTAGACAGTTGAAATTTTCACAGATGATGTATTTCTGTTGCCGCTATAACAACAAATACTAAAAATCAAAAGAAATTTAATATTAAGGGGGGCTCCCATACAAAAAACGTGATTTTTTTGCTCATTTTTGCTCGATATTGATAATGGTAGCAGGTAGACGCTTAAAATGTTCACAATATATTGAGTATATTATTTACTTAAAAAATTAATAATTAAATTAAAATTAAATTAATATTTAGGGGGGCTCCCATACATTTTTTTTGCGGTTTTTTATAGATAATGGCACGGAACCCTTCGTGCGCGAGTCCGACTCGCACTTGGCCGGTTATTTAACTCAGTTTACGGAGTGATCACGGAAACCTACGTAGTTTATGCGTGATCTCTGTCGCTCGTTCCAAAGTAATGAACCATCTGACACATATTATATTGGCCCGTCTCAATGAAGCACAGTAGATACACATGTAATTTATGCAGGATATTATCTTTATTTATTTATTTTATTTGGGACATCAACAGTTGTGATTTGTGATTGTTGTGAGTTGTACATTGTGATTGTGAAGTGAATTCTTTTTTGGGTTGATGACTAGTTTAAATCAATAGGGTTTCTATCTGTTTTGTTTCGACTAACTACATGTCATCCCTATTCATCGGTTCAGAATAGTTTCGACCTAAGTCGAGTTTAGCAGTTGTTTTTTTTCATAACACTTGTACGTAAGAGAGCTCCGTGGTTTAATGGGTTTCATACTTGCCTCTCACGCAGGAGGTGCAGGTTCGAATCCCGGTAATTACCATGTAACAATGAGATATCATGTCATTTATCTTAAGTACGGACACTCTAACGGTGATGGAAAACATCGTGAGGAAACCTTCATCACTCCATAGCTGCAGCGATGGGCTAGCCCCCTGTCACGCAAAATGGAGTATTAATGGAGTATCTGCCACCCCGTATGGGAAAAGGCGTGACGCTATGTTATGTTGTTAACACTTGTACGTTACCGGGGTATCTCAAAACACGAATAGCAATAGTGTATCAATTGCTTCCAAGGCTATCGGTATACTTGTTACTGAGTCTCGAGCATTTGAAGTTTTTGCGCTCTTTCTGAACACTGATCCGAACTGAATGAATCTATAACTTATACCCTGGTGGTCATACATATATTTATTAATTTCTATCAATCTGTATGATGCTATCTGCACTATCCGCAGGTGTGGGGTGACGCTGCCGTGCAGATTTTCTTCGCGCTGAGTCCGGCCTGGGGTGGGCTTATCACTCTGTCGTCGTACAACAAGTTTACCAACAACTGTTACCTGTAAGTGTGGTTTGATCTCTGATAAAATATAGCCTATATTCCTATGACAGTTCATACTGCCCCTTCTGGGATACCTAATGCTTAAAGTCTTCACAAAATAAAAGGCCCCTTTTGACAGTTCACGCCCATGAAGTTTTAACCCCTAATGCGTAGGTAATAAAAGCCAACTGTTGCGTACAAGCAAAGCGTACAAGTTGCACCTAGGAAAACCTCTTCTATTACCTACGCGTTAGGGGTTAAAACTTCATGGGCATGAACTGTCAAAACGGGCCTTTTATTTTGTGAAGACTTAAGGGATGTATACTACTAGAGAAGTCGCCTCAACTTGACTTTTTGTCACATTTATAGAATTCAATTGACCACATTACGCTCAGTGTGTCTCGCTCCGCCCCCCGCGCCCCCGTCATCAAGTCGTGACTTTTTGTTTGAGAAAGCGTCTCTATACGTAGTAATAGTAACTCAATGACCTAATGGGGATATACCTTTGTCCTTATTCTGTGGCTCAAAAGGCGAGACGTCCGGTCGAAGAAGTCGGAATGGCCGTAATAGCACAGCACAAAAATTAACAGATTAAAAAAAATGTGTACACGTCGTCCCTAATATGATAATAAAATATGTCAGATCGAGTAATTAATAACTAAATAATCAACTATACCAATAAACCGCCCCAAGAATCGCCCGGACCAAAGGTGCTCATAACACTGGCTGCGTTACCGCGATGCACGGCGAGCGAAATCCTCTGGGCCAGGAAAGCCCCGGAAAGTCATCAAAACCTCGGTCCCTCAAACGACGCCCGATGTCCCTGATGAAGGCCCTACCCTCAGAACCCCATAGTGGTATCGACGGCCAAAAGAACAAACAGATAATTTCCCATTAGCTGTACTTATTTTATGCGCTTTAGCCGCGCCGCTGATTCAGCAGCAGCACCCGGGGTTACCACAGTTGAGCCAATGTGGGATGCAGCAAAAGTGCATACTCAGGTCGCATCCCATATAAGGCAGCGACCTCTCTCCCACTCCATACAAAATATGAAGTTGCCAAAGTTTACTTGGGTTTAGCGTTATAACTCCCGTTCTACGAAGTGGCACTTAGGCATTTTAAAGTCAAGTTTTCTACTTTTGCACTGTATGCGTACTCATACAGTAATTCCAAAGGCATATTGATTATTGAGTAGCTGGCTAAACGTGCACACAATGTGCTTTTACTATCCCGTATGTGAAATAACTTGACGGTATTCTTGTTGTTTGGTGATTTATTTATTTCTTATTTATTTAGGCACATCAACAGCACACATGTACATATTATTACAATAAAAATTCTGCAGTATAGTTCTTATATGAGTGCCTATTATAGATGAGCACAACATTGACAATTTTTGTACTAACTAGTAATCTTAATTTTTAAATAATTTAGCTAAGGTAGTGGAAATAATCTACCTTAACTAAAATTAACAATATTTTTGATACAATTTTGGATACATTTGGTGATGTAATCGTAACGTTATGTTCCAGCGACTCACTAATCGTGGCGGTGTCGAACATAGCGACGTCATTCTTCGCCGGGCTGGTCATCTTCTCCGTGATCGGGTTCCTCGCTCACGAGCTCGATGTCGAAGTGGATAAGGTGGTGGACCAGGTAAGATAAGATAAGATGGGGCAACATGTACGCAACTTACACTAGGTAGCCCGTAACGCACACGGTCGAAGCTACTGGAAAGTAATTGCTGCACAAATCAGACATACATATAACCTATAATAGATAGACCATGTAAAAGGCGAGGTTATCTCTAATAAGAGATTTCGTAATTTCTTTATTGTACTCCACAAAACAGATATACAGAAAATACATGAAAGAATAACAGTGTACAAAGGCGAGCTTATCTCTACAAGAGAGATTTCTATACAAATAAACTCAAAACAAAGGAAAAGAGTCACAAACGAGTCGTTAACCAGTAGTGTCGTGTGGGTCGCTGGCGTCCTATTTGATTACTCAGGAAGTGACAAAAAGTGAACTTGTTAACTAGTTAGGGTCTCGCGTCACTGACCAGTTTCATTGCAGTATCTAACTTACACACTCTTGGGCATCAAGAGAGTTACCTACATCGTAATAAAGTTCGAAACCTAGGAAAAAATAGAACAAAAGAACTGGGTCCTTTCGTAACGAACTGGGTCCTTTCGTAAAGAACTGGGTCCTTTCGTTAATTTGGACAAGTTATCGGGCACAATGTTTATGAATGACAGACCCGAGATTTAAACATTTGTGATTTGCTGTTTCTGGTTTCCCCCACCTACGCTACGGCCGAGGAATTAAACACGAAAAGAAGTAAGGAAACCAGAGACAGGTGCCTGTATGTAGATGATTATGATGACCTCAATATTTGTTCCCAGGGCGCGGGACTTGCGTTCATCGTCTACCCCGAAGTCGTCACTCGCCTGCCAGTCTCTCCGCTCTGGTCTATTCTGTTCTTCGTGATGCTGCTCACACTTGGACTCGACTCGCAGGTTAACTTATTTAATTGGCATATTAGATAGACAGATAAATAATCTATTTGTTCACTGTTAAAATTTAAAACATATCCAAGGCATACCAACGGCTTGACTTGTTCCATGTCCGAATTTTAGCTAAGGGTACGGTTTGGTCCTCAAATAAGATTACAACTTTATTGTGAAGTTCCTATGTCAATCGTAGTTTGACCACAGGGTGCTCATCCCATACCATTGAGATAATAAATACATGGAGGCGCTGTATTCTTCTATAGAATTTATACATGTAGTGTAAATAGGAGTTGAACTATTAAAATTATTCGTGTCTCTTTCTAACAAGTTGAATATTCCGTACAGTGAACGAGATGTCATTATTTCTGCATTTGTAAAATTTTGACAACAATGCAATGCGAAGTATAGGTAGGGTGCCAGAGCCGCCATGTTTAGCCGTGAAAATTGTGTTCTGTGGTCGTGAGTCGGTGGTACGTTGACTGTCAAGTGGTTACCTTGTGCTGAGTTTTTTGTGATTTGTGCGAATAAAGAGAATATTTGGGACATAAATCTTGGTGTGGATGCTGAGGACACACAGCGAAGCATGAGCCGCTGTAGTATTCTGCACTGTGGTTTGCGGAAAAACAAAAATCAACCGCAATTGTCTTTTCATAGGTTAGTACTGGTTATTTACGAAATAGTTGTAAGATCAGCTAGATTAAGCCTTACTACCCAGTTTTTCTATTATTATAAAGTGTCAGCAAGAATACAACAGTATACTTATCGCTGTATACGCCGTTATTTCGTAATTTTATATCCAAAATATTTGTCTGTGATATTTGTAAACAAATCGCATGTTGGGATAGTGATGTGCTGTGTCGATATTTTTTTTAAGTGCCATGGGCCCGCCCCGCTGTTGGTTCCGTACAGTGACTAGTGGAAATTATTTTTTGACTATTAGGTCAATGTGTGGATAAGGGGGCAAAAAAAGACTTAGAAAATTTCAACTAAAAAAAGACAGTTTTTTTTGCAAGAATATTATTTTTTGACTAAGTTTTTTTACTTAGGAATGTTATGCTGCTCTTTGCCATCACTTTTAGTCATATACCTTTTCCTCGTGCACCTCACCGATTTCGAAATAAATTTCATAATTAGGTTTGTCATATCGATATCTCTGTAAATAATGATCTTATGGAAAACATTCATACGACATAAAATAATGGCCGCAAGGCACCCTACACGACGCGCAAGTGAAAACATCAATATAAAACGTGCCCCACCTACAACAATACCACCGCTTTCAACGACTAGAGAAATTTTGCAAAAATATTTTTTTGAATGTTCGTTACTCCGTAATCGTGTAGTGCTGCTCTTTGCCATCATAATAGTCCTAGGGTAAACATACACATGATGACATAAATATACCATTTTACTATATCCATAGAACCTTATTATGAAAAATATATTTTTGTTTCAGATTTCCCAGGAGAGAATCTTTGAAAAAGAAATGGATGCAGATGCACTAAAAGTAGATATAAATAGAAATAAGTCTACCGGAACGCATATGAATATTGGTGTCCCCCAAGGCTCTATTCTGGGTCCGTTCCTTTTCTTAGTTTACGTGAATGACCTGCCGTATATGGTGGAGAAAATGACTCAGATTGTACTATTTGCTGATGACACATCCATTATCTTTAAGGTGAAAAGACAACAAGAAATTCTAGACGATGCAAATAGTACGCTCTCTCATGTGTTAAGTTGGTTTAATGTAAACAACCTTTTATTAAACTCGAAGAAGACAAAATGTATCAAATTCTGTTTACCGAATGTGCGGCAGGTGGACACGAGTGTAAGCATAGGAACGGAAAGACTAGACCTCGTTGAAGAAACAATTTTCCTTGGAATCACTATAGACTCGAAACTTCAATGGGGTCCTCATGTAACTAGTCTCTCACGAAGACTTAGCTCAGCTGCTTATGCGGTCAGGCAAATCAGACACATCACAGATGTAGGAACTGCCAGATTGGTTTACTTTAGTTATTTCCATAGTATTATGTCTTACGGAATACTTCTTTGGGGGAGAGCGGCAGATATAAACACAATATTTGTCTCACAAAAAAGGGCCATTCGGGCTATCTATCAACTAGATGCTAGGCAATCACTAAGGGACAAATTCAAAAATATCAATATACTTACTGTTACCTGTCAATACATTTATGAAAATATCATGTATACCAGAAAAAACATAGGTTTATTTAAGACTTTAGGTCATAATCATAGTATTGGCACTAGAAATAGAAATAAGATTGCTATGCCCGCGTTCAGACTCAGTAAGGTTGCTCACTCTTTTATGGGAGTATGTGTTAGTTTTTATAATAAAATACCTAATGAAGCAACGGACCTACCAGAAAGGAGGTTCAAAAACTATGTCAAAAACGGCCTATTGAAGAAGTCATATTACAGTGTAAAAGAATATTTAGATGACAAAACTGCATGGTCTTTGCCATCTCAGCGCACAGAAATCCAAAGAGGGGCGATGGACTGAGTCAGTACGTCTCTCCTCGGTGTATTTCCTTAGACTTAAGTAGAAATACATAACATTGTATTTTTAAGGCTCTGATATTTTAAAAGAGGTACGGGGGAGGTTTCTTGCCCTTCTTTGCTCCATCCCTAAGCCCACAACTTCCGAACGGGCGGTAGTATACAAAAATATTAATATTATATTGACGTTGACTAAGTAATATGTATGATTTTATGGTCAATAAAAATTTTGAACTTGAACTTGCAGTCAAAATTCAACAGCGCGGAGGGTCCTGAGTTCAAATCAAACCCACAGTGGCTTACTTTTGTATTTTTTTTAAATATATTTTAGTAGTAAGTGTTAATTATTGAGGTTGCGTAATTCCTCGAGATTTAATTGTTAATTGTTAAGACGTCCCTTCTTTAGGGTGAGCCAAGAGCCCGCCTTTAGGTTTAATTATTTGAGATTTAGACTAATATTATTTGCTCCTTAAATTATTTATAATTAAACATAAAATTCAGAAACTTACAGCCTTGTATTCACTTTTCTAAACTTTGTTTGTACTACCCGTGCGAAAAAACTGGTTTAGTCTGCTTCCCATTGACCGACCCGGCTGAAACCCGATCATCCTATTTAAGACATTCCTTTGCATCAAAGCCACACACAAAGTTCTATTAAATGTACGAGAATAGATAAAATTATGTGTGAAACTGCACATAATTAGGTAATAAAACTCTCTTGCCATTATATTAAAAACCTCGCCTATGACTCGGTTTTTAAAAACCCATTCGTATTTTGATACCCTTCATTATGCAACAGTTTCATAAACTACTATTATTAATTTTTAATTCAACATCAAACGTCAAGCTATTTAAAATCCTATCCTAATAAAAATCCCCGAACCGCACTTGAGAAGTAAGTACTTACCTTGCACACATATTTTTCACGGTATGCGGTACCTAGTGATTTATCGATATCGATATTTCTGGCCTAGGGGTTTCTCTTTACTGAAGGCAGCCATTTTATGCCTTATTTTAAGCCCCGCCTTACGGCACCCACATTTTGTAGGTATGCCCAGTCCATGTATTTAGAGGTCAATGTCCCATACAGATTAGAATTAGTCACCCTCGTCGTAAAAAAGAGATGGCGTAAGGAGTAAGATTTGTACTTTAAACGCCATGGTTTCAGTTAACATACTTCTAGGTGGCGCTAATCTTATAATAAATCCTATATATCTTAGCACCATCTCGTGTTATTTGCAATTTTCGATGGTGCTGCACCAAGCGATAATGGCCTCGAACTAAAGAAGCTTCCGTAGCATCTCAGTTTACGCCGGTGTCATATTTTGTTCTAGGTGGTCTATCTGTATTAGTATAATGTGTATTATAGTGTGGTTTGACATTAAACAGGGAGCACTTATCCAGTGGAGAGGGCATTGATACATTTGCCTTTGAAACACAACTCACCAATTTAGGGCGGGGGACGAGGTAACTTAGAGAGCTGTGATTGGTCAGCTGCTGCGGGGGCAGCTGAAAACTGTCACTAAAGCAATGGCGGCCCGTCATCGTACATAGGTTGCATACAACTAATGTTTGGCGAGCCACATTCCCCCGCAGGCACAGTCTCTGACATTAAGTAACTCATGTTTATTGCACCACGCAGTATCTTTGCGTTAAGATTGTGGATGTTAAATAAAGCGTTGTATGTTTCAGTTTGCACTGATGGAAACCGTCACCACCGCAATCCTGGACCGCTTCCCCAACTTGAGGCAGAAGAAAGTGTGGGTGGTGTTCTCTGTCGCAGTGTTCGGATACCTGGGAGGACTCATATTCACTACTAACGTAAGATTACTGTTTAATTGTTTTATAACTTGCTATATGTGAGCTCAGATTGGTAAAGTAGCTATCAAACCATTTTTTTCTAGAGAGAATCAAAATAAATCTTAGTATGACAAGTACACTCAGTCAGGGCTATAGATGTGCCGTTACCGGCAATATTGCCATTTGTGGGAAACTAATGTATGAGGCAATATTGCCCCCCTATACATTTTATGGCAATATTGCCGGTCAAATGGCAATATTGCCGGGAACGGCACATCAGTAGTCAGGGCTGAGTTAGAGGAGCTAGAAGTTTGCAGGAAGTTTGTAGTTTTATGAGATGTATTTGGTCTCCTAGAAGCAAGTTAATGGTGGAATAGTACATTACTTCAGAGGGAAGAAAGTGACAGTTCCATACCGAGATTATGGCATTTGCGCCACGAGCTTGCGAGGGGCGCAAACCATTTGAGGTATGGAACTGTACTTTATCCTGAGGTATGTATAGTGCTTTTTATTACACCTACGAGGAAAATTATAGACATAAATGCATAGAAATCTGCAGTACTTATGAAAATTTCATACGTTGGAAAAAGGAAAAGAAAACGACTTCATTTTCTGAAAATGTATTGCTCGAAGTTTTTGCGAAAATGCGCGGGCTTTTCCTTTTTTTATTCGCCCGTTTCTGGAGTAGGCTAAGATCATAAGGTCATGCAGCCACTTCTTCCGTGATTCCGCGCGTTTTATATACAAAAATAATTTCGTTTAATTTTCTGTATGCACCAAGGAGGTTGGTAACTGGTAAAAAAAAACTGTATGTGGCCAGTAACAATTTACTTGAAATTTAATTAGTAGACATAAAGTCTCTTTGCAGTATGACTGCTGACAAATAAAAATAAAAAAAAACCGGGTATGTAATGGAATTTCATACATACTTCCCACCCTTGGGTCGGAAGGATTTTCATACAAACTTCCATACCTTGGGATGAAAGGATTTGAAGGGCGGGATAAAGGCGTTTCTTCCCTCTAATTGGTATAATTAGTATGTATTTTCAGAGCAGGTGTGATAAAAACATAATTATAATCTTAGCGCAATCATGGCTCGGTTTGGCTCGGTGATCCGGATCGATCATTGAGGTTAAGCAACTCCAAGCGTGGTCGGTATTTGGATGGGTTAATCAAAACTACTCGTGGACGACAACAACAGGGACCGACGATTTAACTTGCTCTCCGAAGCACAGAAGCACCCGTAAGTACAGTCTATTCGTGATAAGAATGCAGTAAAGTCATCACTGTCCGGCGGCCTAGCCAAGCCTCGTAACCAATCAAATCGTTTCCAATTACAAGCCAAGTTCACAGTGACTAATTGAAAACAAACTTTCGAACGCGAAGGTTGTGTCCTGTCTTGTGAGTGTGTGTTAACAGATTTAAATTTACATTTCACTGCATTATTATCAAGACTGTAGTTGTATATAAACCACGTGCGAACCCACGGACAACGACTTCAGATTCATACTATATGAAGCGGTGGCAGCGACCAAACTCGGACCACAACATCAACGCTGAAGCTGAGACCTAGGTCGACCTATCTCAGTTCAGCATTGCTAAGCCGGTTCTTATTAACACTATCTCTATTTGATTTGTCTTGTCTGTAATGTGTTTAAATTGTGTTAATAGTTCTCCTATACGGGCTATGTTTTCACTGCAATATGTGGCCGGCAACTATTGGTGTCATCTCTTACATGCGAGTAAGACAGGGACACCAATAGTTGCCGGCTACATATTGCAGCAAAACCTGGTCCGTTTAGTAGCACCATAAAGCAATATCAATATCATAATTATTGTTTCAGAGCGGCATGTACTGGCTGCAGCTGATGGACAAGTACGCGGCAAACTGGTCCGTGCTGATCATCGCGATCGGCGAGTGCGTGCTCATAGCGTGGATCTACGGAGCCGAGAAGTTCTGCCGCGACATCCAGCAGATGATCGGCAAGCAGTCCAAGCTGTGGGTGGTGTTCTGGAGCGCGATGTGGCGCGTCATCACGCCGTCCGCGCTGGTGGTGAGTGGGGAACTACGCGCGGAGAATTTCTGCCGCGACATCTAGCAGACGATCGGCAAGCAGTCCAAGCTGTGGGTGGTGTTCTGGCGTGGGGAGTGCGAGTCAGACTCTCACATGAAGGGTTCCGCCCCATCGTACAAGAACATCATAGCTTCACGCATTTACCCATACGAGGTGGCAGAGACATATTCATAATAGTACAAGAAAAAGTTCATTTTTTAGGGTTCCGTACCCGAAGGGTGCCAAACGGGACCCTATTACTGAGACTTCGCTGTCCGTCTGTCCGTCCGTCCGTCCGTTCGTCCGTCCGTCCGTCCGTCCGTCCGTCCGTCCGTCTGTCACCGGGTCCGCCTGCACGAACCGTAATAGCTAGAAAGCTGAAATTTTCACAGAATGTGTATATCTGTAGCCGCACCAACCACAAATACTGAAATACGAGAGATATTACAAATTGAAAGTGGTCTCGGTACAAGATACGTCTTCACAACACGCTTGAAAAGTTTATACCAAGGCCATTTTGTTTTGGTAGGTACGCCTTCTTTTAATGAAACTAAATTTAAATGATATGGCAATGTCGTCCCCGGACTTCTACAAAGACTTTAAATATTAATTGATGAATTACGACGTCTCTATTTATTATGTAGAACTTTTAGAAAATAATTATAAAATTAATAGTTTTTAATTACTTTTGTTTTCATACAAATCTCAGAGCACAGAAATTATTTTTTTCCTTTTGGCCACTTCAAGTTTGGCTGCCAGTGATGTTTTAATTAAATACTCTTTGGTGCGTTGAAATGATGTTTTGCAGTCTGCATGACATTGACATAATGAGTGAGTGAACCTCATTGTACGGAAATTGTAGATGGGTGTCTCACGTTTTCCAGTAGGAGTAGGTTGTAGACAGTGCTGCTTACGGCGGCGTTTAGTAGGTACTAAAGGCCCTAAAAGCGCGGCAAGCTTTGAATCAATTCAAATGTTATTTTTCAACTAGCTACAAAGTTATTCTGACATAAGATGATAATTTGAACAAAACTTTTTGGGTATTTCATGAAAAATACAGTTACAGATCACACATATACAGGGTGGAACAAACGAATGGGCCCTGGAGGGAAAGTACCTTAAAATCTCAAGATATCCGTCCGTCCGTCTGTCTGTCACCAGGCCGTATCTCATGAACCGTGGTAGCTAGACAGTTGATATTTTCACAGATGACGTATTTCTGTTCCCGCTATAACAACAAATACTAAAAACAAAATAAATTTAATATAAAGGGGGCTCCCATAAAATTAACGTGTTTTTTTGCGGTTTTTTTAACCGACTTCCCAAAGGAGGAGGTTTACAATTCGTCCGGATGTTTGTTTTTTTTTTATTTATTTTTTATGTATGTGCCTCGATAGCGCCTAAACGGATGGACCGATTTGGAAAATTAGACCGATTAGACCTATAGTGATTTTTGTGTTTTTCATAATAACTCGTGCAAATGCACATGGTAAGCATAATATTGTGATGCGGAACTGCTGATGAAGACCACATATGGCCACCAGATCTGCTCAATACTAGGTACAAATACAATGCGTGGCTGACGGGCAGGCAACGCATAGCCTAAACCGATGGACCTAGAGCCATGAAACTTTGTACAGGGGTTCCTTAGTAGCGTGGAGTAGCACTGATATGGGATTTGACAAAATTAATTCCCCTGGGGGGGGGGGTATAAGGGGTTACAGTTTGTATTAAACTCAATCTAATCAAATAGGGTTTGTGGAAGTCGGTTTTTTCTAAAGTTTACTTTTTGTTCCAATTATATAGATAATGGTACGGAACCCTTCGTGCGCGAGTCTGACTCGCACTTGGCCGGTTTTATTTTTAATGACAATACAATTTTGTGTAGTTCAGTTTTGTTGATGTAACGGCAACAGATATACATTTTCTGTGAAAGTTTCACCTATTACGGTTTGTGAGATAGAGCCCGCTGACCGACACACGGACAGACGGACTGAAGGACAGCGGAGGCTTAGTAATAGTAGGGCTTAGTAATAGTAACCCTCAAAGACAGGCCACTTATGGGTCGATTTCACGATTTTTGTCGTCATTCGTGTGATGTGAAATACGGTAACACGTAGTAATAAATAGTTTTGAGCTCTGAGTAGCAGCTATCCTAATCGATTTGTGACATAGCATAACGCAGAGCTGAAAGAGATTTATTAATATGGAACTAAGTCTGTTCCTGCCACCTTCATATGGATCGATTTCACGATTTTTTTGTCACACGAATGAGATTAATTCACTCGAATGACGCGTCATTCATGTGACGTGAAATACGGTGTTACGCACACTGCAAATAGCGTTGCAAGCGTCACGAATCTTCTACGAGGGTTGAATTCAAGAATGTTTATGTCACACGAACGAAATCGACCCTTATACACCGCAGGGACAATCTTGAGTGTAAATGTGATAAAGTGGAGCCGCCTGCTGTGTGAGTACACCGCTCCTACCAGGCTACTCACAAACAGCAGGTAGCCATAGGCCGGCCCTGTGCACGCACACAATCGCAATTCTCATGTCTCGCCATCAAAATATGCCTATAGACCAATTATTCCTAGCAACTTTTTTTTCACTTCTCCATACAAACCAGCTGATCCACTCAGGCCAAAATGTACTGAGAAGTGAAAAATAAAGTTGCTCTGATCAAATTGGTTTCATAATGAAAGTTGCTCAGAATGATGTCCCTAACAAAGTAGTTTCTCATTTTGCGTTAATTCATTTACACCTTGTATATGTCGGCGGCCGACCGTAGAATTGGGCACATCGTGATGTGTTCAGTAATTGCTTAGGCATATCATGAAATGGCGGGGCACACGAACGGCACATCATGATGTGCCCGATTCTACGATCGGCCGCCGACATATGTAACGTTAAGTACACAACAGTCCGTCCAAAGTCAAAGGTTTTATACGCGTGATCCCGACATCCACGACATGCGATTTGCAACCTACCTACATCGAGATAAAAAGCAGAACAAAAGAATAGAACAAGTCTTTTTGTGGACGTACGAGCTAGTAGTTATAAAAGTTATTCAAAAAGGCCGCCAGAGATAGCCGAGCGAGAATAAATCTGATAAGGCTCATATTAGGCTCCACCTATATTTGGCGAGTGATTTCACTTACAAGCTTATCCACAGATTAATAAAGTGGCTTATCACAGGGCGCGGCCGTCCAGCCGGATTACAGTTTGTCTAATGGCGCCTCTAATAGGCCAAACAAACAATGTCTTTACTCATGTCACTAAACACCTTGGTACACAGGAAGTGCTGCCTCTATCTCTTCCGGTCATGTCTTTTGAACTTTGTGCCACTACCAACTAAATACATACAATATTTTAAGATGAACCAGCACGTGGCTAAAAGTGGGCACCGTTGTGCCTCTGCAACCCAAAAGGCTCTGGAAAAGGCGTCACGCTATATATATTTTTGGGGGTTGTTAGGGAGACCATTCTTGACCGATTTGATTAGAGCAACTTTAATTTTTACTTCTCTATACAAATCACCTGACCGCCTGGACCAAAACGTATGGAGCAATGAAAAATAAAGTTGCTCTGATCAAATCGGTTTCATAGTGAAAGTTGCTCAGAATGGTCACCCTAACAACCCCCTAAAATATGACTATACCCTTCTGTTACACCCTGTATAGCATTTAAGGGCTATTTAGTCAAACACTTGTGTCTATGCAGGCAGCTTAAATCATCTGTTTATTAACTTATTATTATACTTCAAGCATTGTATATTTGAAGTGTCTGGCCCGTATGCACACGCACAGCCGACAACTCAGAGATAAATAATAAGGTGAAATACCTACGTAACTGGTTCGCCGACAAATCTTATATAACAATAGTTCGCCATTGTTGAAATGAAATGAAATTTATTTTATTTCACACAATTTAATTTTACCTACAAAACCAATAGTCGGTCCTGGCTACTAAACTAGGTTATAGCCTGTATTTTAGAAGCCAGCGCCTCTCATATTGATTTTGTTCATATAAACATGCTTACAGTTTAAAAATGAAATAAAATAAAAATCTTAATTATCCTAATTAAAAATATGTGAGATTTTTATCAGGCATAATAAGTATTTATATTCAATATTTTTCAATTAATATTTACATTTTACATTGTTCGGTTGTTCGAGCGGTGTGCTTCTGAGAGTGAAGGGGTTAATCAAAACGCTATCTCATCCGCAGTTCATCCTGGTGTTCAACTGGATAGAATACAAACCGGCGTCGTACGGCCACTACGTGTACCCTATGTGGGCGGACGCACTCGGCTGGACGATCGGCTTGCTCCCCGTCGGCGTGGTTATTTTGATGGCTGTCGACCAGATCTGCAACGGACCTGACGATCTTACCATCCTGGAGGCAAGTGTTTTATTTAAATTAAGTAGTTATCGCGCACTGCCTACCCTTTCATTATACATTTTCCTTTCACGCCTGGTTTGCTGGAAGAAATCTCTTTTTAGAGATAAGCTCGCCTTTGTACATGTGCTTTCTATTAACTGTAGTAACTGTATAAATTATTGTGTGCAATAAACAATTGTGTGTGAATTGTGTGTGTGTTACTTACAACACACTTTTCAAATAATCACCCCACCCATAATCACCCAATGCTGGGTATAAGCACGGGGTGCTCATCCCATACAAATTATAATTAGTAACACTTCGTAAAAAAGAGATGGCGTGAGG
>OY735253.1:8396326-8416389 GCA_963457715.1 Argyresthia albistria | reverse complement strand
CTTTATAAGAGGGAAGTTTTAAGTATTTGTTCGATTTGCATAAACATTCCTCATATGTTATCTAGATACAAATCAACTTTTGGTTACAAAACGAGCCAACACACAAAATAATCTAAAGATTTCCTCTTACCGCGGAAACAGGTTTTGGTTTTGATTTGATAACTCTCAGGGTTCTCGGTAAGAATGACTTTAGTCGGCGATTTAGACGAGGCCATTGCTCTCTAGAAAAATAAAATATAAAACTGTTGGCTGTTCTGCCTCGACTGTTCGACTGTTGATTCATGGTTGAGCGCCCATGCCACCTGCGTGCCGCACTGGTGCCGCCACCCGCAGTAGAATGGTATCATATCGCACCTTCCTATACCAACTCCCAAAGCTGATATTTGTTTATAAAAGCCATGGTACAACCATTGTTTCTGGCAACGATTGGCATTGTTTCGATGTAGGCCAAAACGCGTCCTTTCACATCACGTAACGGTCAAACGTCCAACTTTGATGGATGCGGGTGACTATGATCTCGTTATTGCGGTGCGGCTGATAGTGGCTTTAGTCAATTTCTTCAACGGATCTTTAGTATTGGTTTAACGGTAAAAGGCAATAATATCTTCTAGGTATTTGATAGCCTCCGCATACATTATGACATGACAGGACAGATTGCATAGGCTGACGCAAAAGTTATTGCAATGAACTGCGCTGTGAGTTCTTGCGAGTGTAAAATCGACGGTCTCCATCTCAGCTGGGTTGATTCCATTATCAGAAGCCTATGTAGAAGTAGTTCCGTTATGCGTGTGTTACGTACTGCCTAACGTTAGTATTCGTTTGATATTTTGTGCAAAGTGCAAAGATTACATAGCGAGTCGATTTACTTTCACTTCCATGATTTTGTCATACTGAATAGGTTATTAGAATAGAATACTCGTTATGTGAGAATCTTCGCTTTTACGGCCATTTATTTTTTCCATCACTCTGCTGATGTGAGTTGAAGGCATCAATTAAGTAGGTTTTTAGTAAAGACGTTGCCATGTGTACAATTATGTAGTTAACAAATGTAAGGAAGCTCTATAATATCGGCCCTCCTTGATTAAATCAAGAGAATCTGTTCCTGCACGTCATGCTACAAAAAGTAACTTAAAACCTTAAAAAACCTTTCTGCTTAATTAGGTTAATCGTGGTAGTGCAACGTGCCGATGAATGTTAACAAGCCTCAGTAGTTATCACGGAGCCAACTAGGCGTTATTTCTTTGCCATCAATGACTCTTCAAGGAGTATGCATAAAGTATACTTTCCCATGTTGGATTAGTTGGCAAAGATGTATAACGCGAGTCAGCGCGGGCGTGTGAGGTTATTGCACCAACTGTGACCGAGGAGGCTGCACTCTAGCCTCCTCTGCCCCCGCTCCCCTTGCGTCATTCACCCCTCAGACCCCGCAGCATCCTCACGATGCTTTTGTCAATTATCCACTACAGTTTCTCGTGCCCGGAGGACGAATTTGCCAATCCAAACAGACTGCCGGCGAACTGCCTTGCCGCCTTAACTTTATCATCTTGGATATCTATCAAACGTTGGTTTCTATTATTCGTGCGCATCATTATTGCGCTACTTTTTCAATCAGTCAATAACTCCTAAGGCATCATAGGCTCGTAATCGGTAGGTAGTAATTTGAATATGAAAACTAAATGAATAACTTTTGACATGACCTTTATTGTGTCGGTTGTATTCGACGTTATTAAACTGTGGTGTTTCGGAGATAATGTCAAGGGGAGTTTGCTTCTCTATGTTTACGGTTCAACCTGCGGCGGGTTTCTCAATCTGTGGATCTTGTACTAAGCTACGGCACATTCGTGGAATGCACTTCTTGCGTTAGAGAAGCCGTTAATCGCACCATCAGCATACATGCCCGTACATTTGTAAAGCAACTTCACCTGGCAACTTGACATGGCCTACCGACATCGGACTATTAGAAACTAGCGAACAGCTTTACTGATAAGAGACACTTGAAAGGCTTCTTAATAACTTAATTCCGACCCATTTTCCACATCGTTAAGTTGGGGTCATCGATCATATTTGCTGACTGCCGAGCAATCCTATATCACGGCAATGATTTATTAGGCCAATTCTCAGTTTTAGTGTTAAAAAGATTACTGTAATTGTTCATTGTAACACCTCAAGAAACTTGGTTTGCTTTCGTAAACACGAGTGGTGGTTTATAATACTTTTTCATTGTTATGTAATTTGGGAAAGTACTATAAAGTCTTCGCTGGGTGGTGTTATATACCCACCCATTATATACAAGAGGTATATGACCTGCAGTCGTAACTTGAAACATGAGCCAGCTAGCAGGTGGATGTAAAACTACGCATGATTGACTAGATGCGATTTCGTACGTGACGGCGATGTGTTGAAACGTAATCATAATCATCATTATATTGTTATTGTGTTGTGATCATAAATTGCTATATTACCTGCATACCTGCCTGTTAGAAATTGCAGCCTAGCCTACAAAGAGTGAGGCATCCGATGCTCATCCTCAATCATGTCAAAGCCATAAAAGTATCTATCAACCGATTAACTACCTAGGTGAATGAAAGTTCTCTACGAGCAATGAGGAGTATCTACCCAGTTTGATTCGTCGAGCGAGGCTCTCAAAGAGATCCGTCACAAATAGTCACGATAATTGCCAGAGATAAGCTCGTATCCAATTATCCATAGTCCTAAATAGCAAGAAAAGTTAGTATTTAAAGCCCTGAATGGGTATAGCCCAAAACTTTTGGATCTGGAACATGCAGTAGGGATGTAGTATTGCGTCGCAAAAGTTACTATGCGGATGTGGCCTGGTAAATACAAGAGATGGAACACATACTGATTCTATACTGAAAATCCATCTTGATTGTTTTAGGAGTATTTTGGACCCATTTTTTTGGACCAATTTTTCATAAAAAAGTAATGTTATCGACTCGAAATTTTGTCTTCTTTGATTTACTCATATATATACACATATTTTAAAAATTATGTACGGTTTTCGAATCAAAAGTGAAAACCACACAAGTTTCAAAACTTTATTAATTTGTTTGTTATTCCCATACATTGATTACATAGAATTACTTTACTATACCAACTTCACCCGGGTAACCAATGACTGAATCAATGTTCTTTTACACGTGACATAAGTCACCTCTCAGCATGCTCATAGGCATAGGGCTTTGTACAACTAATTAGAAACTAACTACTTACGCTTATTGTACCTACTTAAATAGTTTATTTTATGTCATAGCCAAAAATACATTATCACATTATCACCGTGCCTGGGTCTCAATAACATTTAATATTCTAACACCGTGTCCGTCCCTAGCCATGTACGCGTCTTCAACGGCGTCCACGACCTCTGCGTCGGTGCTCGCCACGGCTCCGTGCGAGCGCCGCGTGCGCGCCGTCCGGCTGGTGAGGCCGCGTCGCGCGGCGCCGGCCTTTGGGTTCTCACTGCGCGGCGGCCGGGAACACACCACTGGGTTCTTCATATCCAAGGTGGAGTTCAACTCGGAAGCTCATCATCAGGGGTTGAAGGTTAGTTGCTAGATTAGTTTTGATGAAGAATTGAAGAACTGAGAATGAAGAATTTGATGTCAGGGGTTGAAGGGTAGTTGCTAGATTAGTTTTGATGAAGAATTGAAGAATTGAGAATGAAGAATTTGATATCATGGAAAGAGTTACAGTTGAGTTCAAGTTTTTATAGTCAATAGGCTTGTGGCCTGTCAAGTCAAAATATATACTTTTTATGAACTGTAAAACGGAACTTTTGTTCCTGAGTTCTATAGAATAGCAACAGAATGACGTCATGTAAAAGTGCCATCAAATACTGTCTTTTTTTTTTGCAAAAAATTGACTTTATAAAATGTACCTGCTGGAAATATACAATTCTGAGAATGTCAAGCCGTTTTGTACATAATGCTTCAAGTTAAAACTTTTTCCTAGATTTATTGGATTACCTTGGCCACAAGCCTATTGACGTACACCCGTTTTCTTAGTTGTGTCCTGCACCAAATATATCCTCGACTCTCCCTAACTCAGGAATTTGTTGTCAACAAATGCATTCAAATTGAGCTCTTTGAGGACGCTTTGACCGAGGACCAAGTCGCTTTTAAGAAAGGAGCTTTTAAGCAAACGACTAAGCATACTGCTACTGCTATCAATTAAAATTGAAGTTGAAGTTGAACAAGCATACGAGTGTTATTTTTTCGTGTCGATGGTATTTAATTCAAACAACTTTGACGGAGCTACCGGTCAATACGGTCGTGCTAAGTCTTTGGTTCTTATCTTAGTCCATAGGGCACCATTTCACACAGTACTATGTCGCATGATACCATCTGATGTGCTTCACTTTAATGAAATCGTGACGTCCAATATGTATGGCGCACCTACCGTGGTGGTGGGAAAACATGGACTGATGGTTCTTGTGAATTATTGTGTAATAAATATGGCCTATGTCTGTGTACCATCCTACAAACGATTAATTAATGAATATAAAAAAAATACAGTATACTGCTTCAGAAAAAGATATTTACATAATTTGCTGCTGCAGCATTCGTTCTACACTAATTGAGAGTTCCTATCCTTAATAAACTGTTATTAATATTATGCATTTATTCATTTCATAAATTATGTAAGTCGAGTTCCTCCATTTTTGGTTATTTTTGGATAAGTATTACGATTTTTAGAAACTATTAAACCAATGCATAGGTAATTGTTTACTTACATAACGCCATGCCTTCGTCCATTGATAGATGGGATTAGACAACCTACCGACAGCTAGACAGTTTCTCTTTCATTCATTAATATGAAGTAGAGTAGCGTAATCTGCTCTGTAGTATTTGTAGTTTCTTTCAGACATAATAGCAAATACCGTGGCAGCATTATGAGAATTCTTATGTATACTTTCAAGGTTCAAACTGGATACTTATTAATCTTGATCTTCAAAGTACAGAAGGTCACAATGTTATCTTTTACAATGATGTGTTACATCAATCCTCACCTATCAAGATGTCAGCTTGTCACATCCAATCATCACCTCTGTAACTTATCTCGCCAACATGCGTATTGTTATATCCTATCGAGTTTTTTATCTGTCGCTTGGGCAAGTTATATTATGTAGTAAGTTATCTCATTGTGTACTGGCTTCAGCTTTTTGAGTGGTAATTCCTGGTGACTCTATGGCCTATGACATAGTTTCCCACGAGGGGTAGGAGTGGGGGGGTGGGAACACCACTCTGGTGGTAATTAACTCACTGGCCCGTTTGTGTTTGGTTCACAACCACATCCGAGCCACGAGGTTACATTGTCGCAAGCGTAGAGAAGCATTCCATTCTTAGTGCTCGACCGCTGACGTAACAATTCCTTCAGCGAACCAATCTCAGTCCAATTTGATGATGACTATGTTGTCAGAGCGATCTGGGTTAAATACTCGTTCAAGCACTTCATTACAGCCTGCAATTCGCTTCATGACTCGTGCTTGCTCGTTGTATTGGATAATGGCGGGCAATAATGATTTGCGGGGACTATCGTGCTTCAAATTCAGTCGTAGACGGTAATAGTTGACAAATATAGTCCACAGGCGTTCACGGAGTTTAATTTCGAGTTGCTAGGTAGGTTGTGAGCTGAATTAACTTCCCTATCTTAGAATCTATAATAAATGGGGACCATTTGACCAGTCTAACTGAATTTTGATTAGGTACCTACAAATATCACCTTTTCCATACAGGGTGGCAAAGACACAGTCATGCCCATGTTTACCATTTATTCGATACCTGTATAATATACATATTTTTCAAATATTACAAAATTGTATAAACTAAAACTTTCTATTTGGTGCTTTATTAACATTAAACATCAACACGCACCGAGTAAGTACGTGTGGGTGGTGATTTAATTAGGACCGTTAAAATCACAGTTCTTCATAATGAGACATTCAAAACAGAAGAATTTCGCACGATTACTTTCCAAACAATGCAGCAATGAAACATTCGTACACATCCGCCAGTTAACACAATAGTTTTTTTGGGAAAATTGAGGATGTACGTTAGAACTACATTGCCTAACATAGGCAAAAAAGTCTACCAAACGTCACTGCTTGCGACAGCCAGAGTATATCGAACAAGCGATGGACAAAAATGTTCTTTCACAGATCGAAGTGTGTCAGTTCCGTAGAGCGGCGAGCGAGTATTGTTTGTGCGGCCTTTCGACAGGTGTCGGTGAAACGTCGAACAATGTCGACAACGCTTGTTACCATTGTTACTCGTCTGTTGTACATACCTGCCCCGTGCGTACCAAACACAGTGTAACTAGCGACGCGTGAGAAATTATCAGTACAACAAAAACCACGTTTAATTACTTCATTACAGTACCGCGTATACCTATTAGAAAGTACAAGGGAATAAAATATGTAATTTACTAAAGAAAATCGTCCGGAGCTGGGCTGTTTAATGAAGCATAACTGCAGGAAAAGGCCATCTAATGCATGTAGCTGAGTACGTGACTGTGTTCAATTATGTACTTGACAATTATAAGTAGTGCGGCTTCCATGGGCGGCGTCGAAGGTATTACTAGGTATCCGGTGCGTGAGTCAGTCAATTACCTCCGGTGGCTGATCGGCGGCTTTCTACCTCCAGATCTGTTGGTAGAGTTAGCTGAAAGTACCACCGCGGTATACTGAACCTTATTGAGCGCAATAAAACCAGTAATGGAATAAAAACTCCTATCTTCCGCTGTAGCTGTCTGTACCTGTCGCGTGCGCCGCAGCCTCTGTTTGTCCGAGTTATTATTACTTACAAGACTTACATCTGTGATTGTGTAATACTCGCTAAAATAGAAAATGCGGTCCTTCAGTCGGGGCGACAACGCTTATTTCTGCTCCTTGACCACCATTGTCTTACCTAGGACGAACTTTTTTCTCATCTCAATAAACACACCCTACGAATGTACGTTTGTCTGACACGAAGCGAAAATAAATGCAGTATCCCGTGAAGTATTATAATGGTCTAAGATCCGAAGAGAACTCGACCTTCACCCATCTGTTACTGCGATGAAACTTGGTTTTTATCAAATCTTGTATGCTAGTACATATCTTGCTTGCTTCCAGGATTGCCAGGATTTTGCTAAGCAACCCACTCGCGATGTATTTTCTGGCATACAAAATTTGATAAAAAAACAAGTTTCATCGCAGTAACAGATGGGTGAAGGTCGAGCTCTCTTCGGATCTTAGGATATAACTTAATCTATGACATCTATATCATCAACAAGTAAATAGTTTTGTACCTGCACCACAACCACCCATCATAAGCCGACAGAAGTCCTCTTAACTCATACCTTTTCTTTGCCTTCCTTATTCCTGGATCCGCCCCAGGTTGGCTGAAAATGCTGTCTCGAGCGGCTAGCGGCTACTCTTCAAACTCTACTGCACACTCTTGTCTTGTCTTGTACGTGGTAATGACCGCTCGGCTGTTATTCTATACACCTTCGCCTATTCCTCTAAAAAGTGGTTATCATGATTTATGACTGCAATTTGAATTAAACCCGCAGCGTTTTCCTAATGAAAACAGCATTAATCGCTGAGAATGACTCACCGACCGATAAAGTGTACCTACACAGTTAATAAATACACCACGTTTCATAGTGCTGTGGATTCAGCTGTAAAGCAACTATGCGTCACCGCGCAGGCGTTATTGTATTGAGACTATCGAGTCGGATCATACTCCATACAACATGTTGCATAAAGATTTCAGTGCACTGAATTGTAAATTTTCCGACCGCAGTGCTCAGATTGAATGAATGACTATCACGAGAACATTTCCGTGTGGTCATTGAAATTGCTCGTAGTTATAGTTGCGGTCTGACATGTTCCATATGAAAGTGTTAAACACCGGCAATTCTGGCGTCGCCAGGTCTGGCTGCGGACTGGTATACGTCATGCGCAAAAAGACGAGTTGCAACGAAAGTCCGATCGAAAGTTGCCTGATATGTGGGCCACTGGGCGACCTGTCCGGTCTGCCTGAGCCGCCCGCGCCGAGACAAACGCGATGAAAGTGACGCTCCGTCACTGCAGACGCCGATACCACGCATAGTGACATCACCAACAATTAATTAATGAACAGTCCGTGCTGAACGCCTGAGATTTCGTACTTTCGATTGAACGCAATAAGTGAATGTAATGAAATGACATACCCTTTCCCTTTTCCTCTGATATCCTAAACGTCTCTTAATACCTCCGACCTGATTTATAGCCTTCAAGTCTCAGTTTCGCAAACTGCAGTTATCAGAGTGAAACCATTGGAAAGAAATTGCCGTGCGGGTACTTATAAATCCCTTGGAGCGAACCTTAAATTGTCGCTTGCTGACCACCGCGAAAGTGGGCCACGGCCTACCGCAGAGATAGAAGACTTGAGCATTTGCGTAAAAATGCCGACTAAAAATAGTACCTTTTTGTTTTCACCAATCTCCATCTACTTGCATAAACCACGCGAATGCTATCAGCAATCGACAGGTAATTATTACTTCGCTTTTGCGACAGCGCATACCGCAGTTTGCAATTTATGCTCCTTCCCGCATTCTTCATCTTATCTCGCTACCAAATATGACTTCAAAGTGTACAAGCAAAGTAGGCCATTATGTCTTGCTGTTTTAGTTTGTTATGAAATTATTTGATAGATATTGCTTCCGATTTTGAAGGCAGATGCACTAAACTAAAAGGGGAACTAAGCTCTCTAAACGTCATCATGACGTCATCTTAGTTGCTTAGCTCTAATCGGTAATTGGAAGGCGCCAAAATAAATTATTTTTTCTTTTTAAAAGTTAATTTTAACTTGTCTAGTTTAGAGTGTACCAATTTGTATCGATTTCGTATTCGGAAGGCATTTTACCTCTCCAATTTTAGTTCCTTTTTGACAGATAGCAGTTAAACATAACTGGCATGGTTTTTGGTGGCAACTAAAAATAGTTTACTGGGAAATGTATTTTTGTGGGTTATAGAATGTGATTTTCTTGAGAATTCCGTCGAATTTCAATATTAATTAGCATATATTTAGACGAACGGAACGTTTTGACGTTTAATTTGGGGGCTGAAAATCTCGATTGGTTATTTTTCGAGCTTCATTTCTCTGCAACATTAAAAGTATGTACGTGTGATCTTGTGTGTATCTACCTACTTACCTTACGACACAGTCAGACCAGGGCAAAGGTGTCTGGCATGAGCTGGACAGAATACCTACTTGTTGATACCTACCTACTATTTAGAGGTAAGTGAGTGCAATTTCGATAGGTAATTCAACAACTTATCATCGTAACATTTCCTACTTGCATTGCTTCTGTTGTTCCCACAATAGGATACCTACTTACCGTGTAGCAAACACCTTATCAATCCCTACCCTTCTCCTAAATTGAAATGGAATTGAAACTGGTTGAAATTCATATACAGACCCTCAAAAGTATACCTATCAATTTGTTAGGAATACCTATCTGAATAGCAGTTAAAATTATTCTAGAATCTAGATAATACACCAAGGAAACCCTGATCAACTGACCCTGAATTTTTAATTGAAGAAAGCCCAGTTTGATAACTTTCACACCCATCACAAGGTAGGTAGGTACCCATTTTTCCATGTACTCACCTAACTAAACTAGAATCATTTTCTTTACAGTTACCTATGCACAAAGAAAAAAGTCAGAAGTTATCTCAATCTCAAGCCCCTGAACAACAACATTTGATGTTTTCAATAAGTACAAGGCAACTCCTACATCAAATTGAAGATGAGCGTCCACAGAGATATGAAAATATATTTTGTGGACATTCTGTACTGCATAGTTATTCAAAATCAAGATTTAAATGTTGAATCTCTGTATTTTGTGCCCATTATATACTTCTGACTATGTAAATGGATATTTATTTGATGATAAACTCATTTCATTTCAACAAGGTATGTACACTACACTATTTCCCAACAAATAAGTAAGTTGACTGAAAGATATTCATGGTTTTGATAAATCCAAGTAACTATATTAAAGTTTAACGGTTAATAATTATAATAAAAGGGGATTGCTTACTTACTTTTCAGTTAAACTCCTTGGTTATATCAAAATCATCCAATGTTTCAAGGTTATCAGACTTTGTTGGAGAATACTGTACTTACATATGGGTAAATTATGTTAGGTATGTTATTTATTTAACATTTTTGATTTAATTTTGGATATTTATGTTTTGATAAAGCTCTGTATGGATTTATGATAGTTTAAGTTAATTATATTTATTCTACATAAACACAAATTCTTTATTTATCAAAATGGTTCTTATGTAAACACCCATACACTAGGCGAACCTGTTTAATTATATTTTAAAGTAAAGTAAGATGGATAGATAAAATAAATCACTTTATTCACTGTTAAAAAACACATTTATAATTACAGAAAAACAAGGAAGTCTTTATTCATAATAAATACCATAACAAAGATAGTTTTATGTGACTACAGTCTTCACAAAATAAAAGGCCGGCTTTGATAGTTCACGCCCATGAAGTTTTAACCCCTAACGCGTAGGTAATGGAAGCGATTTTCCTAGGTGCAACTTGTACGCTTTGCTTGTATGTACCAGTTGGCTTTTATTACCTACACATTAGGGGTTAAAACTTCATGGGCGTGAATTGTCAAAACGGGCCTTTTATTTTGTGAAGACTTTACCTACTAGCATAGCTAGGACCACAGCACAGGTTTATGCAAACCTCCTTATTAGTAAACCTCTGCATTCCACTTATGTTATGGCTTAGGCATTTATTCAAGATTGGGTGCTGGAAGCTGGATGGATAGGTATCCATTGTAAGTGCCTGTTTATGCGCAATCCTGAAATAATAAAAATACATAAATTAGTAATTAGAATGGACTAAGTCAGATTTCAGCTTGAATAGTTTCTTGTTATAGGTACATTGAATTGATCTGTATGAATCTGTGATGCTATGATGTTGTTGCTTCAGTAAGATGCCTAGCGGCCGCTTGACAAATGTTAGAGTTCTCTGGAATTTACTGTGTGAATTTGACAGAGACTATTGTGAAATGTGCATCTGAGAGGCACTTAGAGGCTTGTGTCATGGTCAGTAACTACGCACGCTATGTTGCAGAAGGGATCAATACTTTCAAACATACTTATTATATCATGCAATTTGAAACAGAGATCTAAATTATATCTAAGTATGGAATATATTTTATGGATACATACCACTTTGTAGTTCGATAGGAATATCTCTAATACGGCGTAATAAGTCGTGGTAGGCTGATCACATGCTTTTAATACTGGCGTATGCATTAATCCGACATAAACCCTGCAAAAACAAACAAATTAGACCCAGCGCTTTGGAGTGCCTTTTGGCAGTTTTTGTGCCATTTATGACGATCGATTATAACAGTATAGGCACCTACACTTCCGATGATGCAAGAAATTATGATATTTGGTGGATATTTGTCTCATAATTGGGCTAAAACACAATCATACACACAAAATAGACACCTCACCTCACTCAACATCGCAAATTCGCAACTTATGTACCTACCTATTTCTATAGACATGAAGCAAAGAAGTTAGGTAGACGTACTATGATTTTGTGCTTTGCTGTCTGTAATCTTTCGCATTTTCACCTTATTATTGAAAGAAAACAAATAATTTAGCCCAACGAAAAACTGAAATGAAATGTTGACGTTGACATAACGCCAGCCGCCCGCCACCAAGCGCTCAGGCTGAGAAACGTTCGGAAACTGATTGAACATAATTATAGTTTATTTGCAATGAATTTTCTCATGTTATTAATGTACGATAGATATTACAAATATGATCAAAAACAGCTTAAAATGCTTCTATTATATTAAATGAGTAATAACATGTAACTTTAATTAATGGGTTATTTAATTTTCCTTTGACAAAATAATCTCGATTCTATTGAAACATAATCGAAAAATAAATCGATACATTGTGGTTCAGAACTGTCCCTGTGGGCGCTAATGCGTATAGTGTGAAAAAAAATCGACAACTATTCTTAGATCGCGTTTGGAGAACGTGACTCCCAAATACCGATTAACGTAATTCAAACTAATATTAGTTCTCAAAATAGTTTAGAGCAGCTAGTTGTCCGTGCCTTCAAAATCGGAAGCATTGTTTGCTCGTTCTCACTGCTCTCGACAATGCAACAGAATCGCGGGAATTTCTTCTACACAAAGTCTTGCCCTGAGTGGGACGGCGGCGGCGGCGGCGTGCTAAGTAGCGGACTGGTGCAATTGCCACTGAACTAATAACTCTATAGTCCATTGTAGTTTCGACATTTGGGAAAATATAGTTCTCGTTCGCAAACAGTGGGCTGGCGTTCAATTTGCATCTTGCCTACTGGAACTGTGGACCCCCGGTGGCGTTGACCCTGTGATCGTAAAGATATCTACGGTCGCGGTTTGAAAGTTTGGGCTAAACTAGAGGTCATCAAAACAAAACAGTTCGCAGTATGTTGCGGAATCCCATTTGATCTAGTTTCTCGTAATGATTGTGAGGATTCTTGGGCACCTTTTCCTAAAGGCTGCCCCAAAATTACGTACTTATAGGATTTTAGAAGGTATAGGATTTCTTATTCCTTTTTGGAAACCTATTACATGATTCCACCTATCTAAAAAGAAACGTTTTTCCAGTTCCTCTTGTTTTTTGTTTGCCTGTTTCTTTAAATTCTGATCGCCATCGGAATTCAAAGCGTCCAACAAGAATCGAAACGTTTCATGAATAAAATATATTTTAAAGGATATTGTGCGTTGTGTTGTATTGGTTTCATTTCATTCAATATACTTTTCTAGGTCACCACAAGGTTGGAATTTTCTAAGTGAGAGTTGCAATACAATTTATTCGTTAATATAATTATGTATGGGTCCCTGATTTATTACAATGTTAAGTATCTAGACTTCTATCTAGGCAATATCTCAATCTCAATTCAACATACTTATGTTAATTTGACAATCTGATTTAGTGTTTACAACTTTATCACTTAGGCCCGAGACGATGTAACGGAATTAACAACAAACAACTCTATATACATTTATATGGAATTGTCAGAGTTATTCAGATAATACTATTAACTTGCATTCTAATTTAGTGTTCAAATCAGTTACCTAATTTATTTATTACACAGAAATCTAATTTAAACGTTGGCGAACCTATTATAGGACAGTTGTTGGCTGGCGCCATCAATTTTGATCTTGGCACTTTAAATGTTTGGTGTTGATTACACAAATTGCGAAATCTAGTGCATCAATACAACCATTTTAGATAGAGATCGTATGAAAAAGCTACTTTGATTGGTGGTCTACTTGAGACAAGGAGTAATCGTTTTGAAAATCGATCACACTTGAAAATTGTTTCACAGCTAAACAGCCTATGCAGCGGATGTAGAGAAATCATAGAGAAAAACGCGTGGAAAATTGCCATAATCATGTGCGTGCGACTTTTCCGAAGCGTTTAAGCACGTGTCGTATTATAGTGCTACGATTATTGCGATATTCATAAGTAGAAAGGAAATTTCCTTTCAGGCATTTATTTTTGTCTTCTAACTCTCTAGGTCACATAGTTCGATATGTGGCTGATATATAGAATGCTAGTAATTCTAGCCACACGTTTAGTTATTCAATTCAATCATTGTGTTATTTTAAAACCTAATTAAGAATTTGTGACTATTCCTTCGGCTTCCTTCTCTCCAAAGACAGGAGGCAAAACATTTCGTGTTCTATATTTGTATTGCTGTATTTTTAAATGTGGACTTTGTCAGAATTCCTGAATTCCTCAAAGTTCCCAAATCACTATGCGATTAGGGTCACAACCTACATGCCGGATACGGCTTGGAAGACATCAATGTTGCAAGTTGTATTACACACATGCGTTAAACGCCTGTAGTAAGTGATCGTTTGTTGCTCGTTTGCTGCAGATCGGAGATCAAGTGGTGAGCGTGAACGGGTACCGAGTGGACGACGCGGTGCATTCCGAACTGGCGCACTACATCGCTGCGCAAGCGCGGCTGAAGATCAAAGTTAGAAGTGAGTATCAGAATCATCATCATTATCATATCAGCCCGTATGATCCCACTGTTGGGCATAGGCCTCTCCCAAAGCACGCCACTCGCATCTGTCCCCAGCCATTCTGGTCCACTGTCTACTAGCCCCTTGACAATATCATCTGATCATCGGGCTGGTGGTCTGCAAGTATCAGAATGACCGACCATAACTTCACCGTCAACCATGCCAGCTTGATGACTCAATATTACTCATATCTGGGTATTGGCCTGTGCCCTTCGGTGAGGGCATTAATGGGCTACATTTAGGTATTTTATTATATCACAATGATCATACTTCTATTCTCGGCTGTTCTCCCAAGTTGTAGCCAGAGTTGTGATTCAACAGTCACAATTCAATATGAGGATTTTCAATCCAAATTATATTTCTCCGTAAGCATAGTAGAAAAAGGAGTAGGATCCCGGAGTTACCACAACCCTAAATAGATTCAGTTTATGATGCTTAAAAATACCATGACCGTATTTAAACAAGTCTCGGTAAATAAACCCCATTTCGGAGTATTGGAATGGAAATGGTTGCCATGGTGATGCTGTTTTAGGACACTAATTAGGATTAGTGTACGCTATAGAGGTCTAGGTAAGCCACCTGTAATGTGTAGTAACCTACGTAATTGCAATCCAATCAAATATTGCGAACCTCACTCGCTCCTTAGAAAAGACATCAACGGGTTGCGTTACGGAGCGTTACGATAAATCAAACGTCGTAGACACTTCTGCGATCTAATGTCATAACAATTATTATTTATGATCCACATTACAGCATCTTGCGATTGGATCAGATTGCTCAAGTGCAAACGGGACTGGGTGCCCATCTCAAACAATACTGTTACACACCGGTATGCTAATTAATCAAAAGTAAAAAAAATGTTACGCCATTAAATGCGTCGGCGTCTCGATTGTTGCGATGATGTTGGTTTGTGATATTAATTGGGGATCCGAATTTGGTGAGCTTACTATTTAGCAAGCGATAGAAGTTCTATTCGACTCTTGAAAAGTGGTTTTGTTTGCCCTTCATGCTTCATAGAGGAATTTGTGTGAAATACTCGCTAAAGTAATCGCAGCACCGTAGGTATTGCTGGATTTATCTGAATACTTATACTGTACATTCTACTTATGTGCATATGAATCACGGATATATTTATGGTAAAATGAAAAATTTAAGCGTAGCTTTTTCGAAGCTATGGCCACTATGAAGCCCTTCGAAATATAAATATGCCTATGGTGTAAATCAAGATACCGCACTTAGCATACTTACGTAACAGCATAAACAGCTCACCTAATTCCGGCGGGCGATAATCGTGAAAGCGCGTGGGCAATCCGGGTCTGAAGCCAGCTATAAAGATGCGTTCACAATAGTGGCAAATGTCGCCAAACAACACCAAATGTTTGTCACGACCTCACGAGTTCCGTATCTCGTTGGGAATATGCAGACATTTGCGGAAGGCCGAATGAGGTTACCACAAAGCCATAAGACCTGTAATAATCAGGTATATGAGGAAGATTACCTCGTAAATGGTTCTCTCTCAGAAGCACACCGGTCGAACAAACGAACAATAGAGAACAATAGATAGATAAGATGTGTCGATGAGAGTCCCATTCCCTTGGTCCATATAGTCCCAGCGCCAACTAGAAAGGTATTTGCTTTGTAAACCTTTGAATTTCAAGACTTGGTGGATTTTTAGAATGCATTTTTACTTTTTACTTTTTTACTTTTACCTAACGTTTGTTTACCTACATGTATGAGCTCGCCATACTTCCTCTTGACTTCATCATTCAAAAAATGGCTTAAACGACAACCATTGCTTAAATTCCGGCAAGCGAAATGGAAAACATCAGAAAGTTACAGCTATTGTATGCTCTTTCGATAGGCATTCTAAATAGTCAGCCACCTCACATTTGACGGCCGTCGAAGTGAAATCGAATGTCACGTCGGCTGTTGCCTTTTATTGTTATCTGTCCAACTTCTAATTTAAATTAACTAGCTTTAAATGAATGCTGTTTGGTAATAGGCGTGTTTTGTTTGGTTGCAGATGTCGGCATGATACCAGTGAAAGAGTAAGTAATGTTTTGTTTCTCATTGACACACTTAAAATAATCACAGTCGTAATCCTAAAAAGGAGTAGCAAGGGCTACTATGTTATACAAGAATTACACAGACACGTTTAGCAAAACTTTTGTACATACAAACCATTCACAAAATAAAAGGCCCGTTTTGACAGTTCAGGCCAATGAAGTTGTAACCCCTAGGTAATAGAGGCGGTTTTCCTAGGTACAACATGGCTTTGCTTGTACACAACAGTTGGTTTTTATTACCTACGCATTAGGGGTTAAAACTTCATGGGCGTGAACTGTCAAAAGGGGCTTTTATTTTGCGAATGGTGTAGAAACAAACAACAGCGTTACGCTGGGCACGGTGGCAGACGCCATACGGTGTGGCAGACGTCATATGGGGTGGCAGACGTCATACGGGGTGGCAGACGTCATACGGGGTGGCAAATGTCATACGGGGTGGCAGACGTCATACGGGGTGGCAGATGCGCAATTGAAGTACTTCGGGAAGTACCCTATAGGTTTTGGGTCCATTGCGACGACGATGAAAATCCAACAATTTTACAGCATAAACGGTCGTAGCGATCGATTGCGTTAACCTAGAAGGTTGATTTTTTCACAGCTTTATGCGACCACAGACTTTAACAATTGATATAAATTTCAGCTTTATACCCGCGTTCTTGGTTTAAAAGGTGGTGACACACGGAAAGACGGACGGACGGACAACAAAGTGATCCTATAAGGGTTCATTTTTTTCCTTTTAAGGATCGCAACCCTAAAAACAATTGCGCAGATCAGCGGGTCGATTCTCGCGCCTTCGATATACTGATATCGAGACCTATATTGACATCAGCGGGTCGATTCTCGCGCCTTCGATGTACGGATATCGAGACCAAAATTGACAGATTCCCATACGAAATCGCTCGATAAAGGTGTAGATATCGTATATCGAATGCGCGAGAATCATTCCACAGATAGCCTAGCGCCTTAGTGCCACTAGCTAGAACGTGAGTGAACGCTAAACTCAATTAGAATCACGACGCCGCCGCGGCGCGCCTAGATTAGTGGTAGGAAAAGTAATATTCTTTATTGCACAGAAACATAAAAAAAATACAATATCAAGAAATATTATACGCAAAGGCGAGCTTACCTCTAGAAAGAGATTTCTACCAGCCTAGGCAGAACAGGAATGTGGATGCATGAGGACAGTCATAGTACATAACAACACGGAAATTACAGCATAAATATAAAATACAGTACTTATAAACTTTATAAAGAAAACCCTGGCACGAAAAGAAAACTTCATTATTTATTTTCAATGAGGGCGATTGCAGGCATTGCGGCAGTTTATTAAAATTTTGCAGTCATCCTGTCTTAGATTCCAATTAAACGATTCGACCTAATCAATCCAATCTAAAGGAAGGATATAATTAGAACTCAGAAATCATACTGAATGCTTACCAAAATTTAGCAATTTTAAATAGAAACATTGTGTAAAGGACTACATTTTTGTGAAAATTTCAATCTCCGATATGACGAAAACAGAACATACCAACCAACATAATTAGCAAAATTATATTCCTGATATTTACTATCGTTGCCCAAAATTCGGTCTATTACTAGAAGGAAATTGCAGAAGGTCCACGCCAAAGTCCACGGCCCGCGATTTTCAAACTACCCACATCGAGATAAAGTTCAAAACCTATGAAAATACATAACTATAGAAAGTGGACGAGATGAACCGCTGGACCTTTGAGTGGTTATTTTTTAGTATTCGCATCAGCTGATCACCGTGTCAGGGGCAATCCCACTGGACGTTCAGACGAAAGTTCAGTTCAGATGCCAGTTATTCAATACTTAATTTTCACAAGAAACGTGAATTGACCATCGATCTCCCTTATCTCCAGCAAAGCCCACGAGCCGCTGTCCTGGCAGTTCGTCTCCGAGCGGGCATCCATCAGCTCGGGCGCGTCTTCATCGCCCACTCTGTGCCACGACACAGAGAGGATGCTCGATATGCGCCTGTCGATACTTGTGCCGCCACGCGCGAAGCTCGGATGCGGGTACGTGTTTTTGCTATATCAAACATATTCTGATCCACTTGTATGTACGTCATTCGTTCAATCTGGCCTTACAGATTTATGTGTGAAATATTTTATAGTTTGACAGTTGCTAACAAGAGGACCTAAGACGTAGGCTTTGGACAAAGATTGCTTTAAGATTAATAGTCTTTGTCTAAGCCGCGTGGTGGAGCATGGCTTAATCTTCTCTGCTCATATCCGACTATTGGCGTGTTGCTGTGCCCTTTATTAAGGACATTATTGGGCTACATTATTAGCAGGGATCGGATCGAAGGTGTGAATTTACCTAAAGTTTGTAGTCGGACATAACAAGGAGCAGTTACAACCACTTGAGTTGAACCGGTTTGAATTTAACCTGTTAAATTTCGGATTTTTGTCTAACCAGTTAATTTTTGTTTTTATTAGTTTTACATGTTCCTTACATTTGAAACACTGAACTATAAACATTTTCAAACTGCTGATTCCCAAAAAAAAACATAACTTTTTTATTTTTCAATTTTTCGTAAAAATGACTGAGTATTGCGTCATTCAAGCGAGGTAAATAAAACATTCATACAGATTGTAATTGAAAGGTGCAGTCATTTTTTCAACTCAACTCAAGTGGTTGCAACTGCTCCTTGTCATGTCCGACTACAAACTTTAGGTAAATTCACACCTTCGATCCGATCCCTGATTATTAGTTTGCAGATGCCCCAAAAGATAGAAAAAAACGCCCATCTTAAACGCTGTAATGTGGATTTATTGCTATTTCACAGGCTTCTTTCAACATGCTAACGAGTTTTAAACTTTAACTGTAAGCTTTCCAAAGATCTTTTGGCGCATATATGACGTTTAGAGAGGGCGCAACTTTGACGCAACCTGTCAAAAAGCGTTAGTCTTGCAAGCGAAAATATCGTTGGTAAGCCGTAGTTTTATTTGTTTTATGTCTGTACCATCAATTATGACGGAGAGGTTAGATATAACTACGTCTCACATATACCTCCATAGATCCACAGATGTCCAATATATAAATATATAAATAAATAAATGTCATCCACGGCATTGCAAGGTACACATAATAAGATATGCCAATCGTTTGCAGCATCTGCAAAGGCCCCGAGTGGAAGCCCGGCATCTTCGTGCAGTTCGTCCGGGACGGCGGGATCGCCCGCGAGGCCGGCTTGCGGCCCGGCGACCAGATCATGTCGTGCAATGGAGAGGACTTCGCTGATATCTCCTTCAATGATGTGAGTCGCTCTAGCAATCATAACTACTACTGGGTTTATACAGGGTGTAACAGAAGGGTGTAGTCATATTTTAAGGGGTTGTTAGGGAGACCATTCTAAGCAACTTTTACTATGAAACCGATTTCATCAGAGCAACTTTTTTTTTCATTGCTCCATACGTTTTGGTCCTGGCGGTCAGCTGATTTGTATAGAGAAGTGAAAATTAAAGTGGCTCTGATCAAATCGGTTTCATAGTGAAAGTTGCTCAAAATGATGTCCCTAACAACCCCCTAAAATATGGCTTCACCTTTCTGTTACACCCTGTATAAAGGAGAGGCGGAGTAAAGAAAAGGCCTTTTAGCTGTGAATGTCGTTTACCCGTCCCTGAACAAGATCTGTTATAAGGAGGGACTTATGCCCGATTTCACCAACAGTTAGGGGTCACTTAGCTCTTTTTCTTAGCTGTCTAGCGACTGTTTCGGAGGCAGGCCTCTTAAATTTAGGGGGTTCCCTAGTAGCCTAGATGACCCTTAAACGTAGGTCAAAGCGAAACAACCGGTAGGTGGCCCCTGAAAGGAAAAAAGAGTCCCTTAAAGATAGGGATTGTT